>CAIGRB010128889.1:43508-53750 GCA_903798255.1 Fraxinus quadrangulata | reverse complement strand
TTTACTTATTTATAATTACTATAAAAGTTGTAAACTTAATTATAATTGGAATTAGAATTCTAGAACTGCACGTGTAATTAAATATAAACTAATTGGATTTGAACTTTAATTAAAATTCATATCTGAATTTCAATAAAGACTCATATCTAATATTGGAATTATTATTCTACATGAATTGGAACATCTTTATAAATATATACTATATGGACATAAAATCCTACAACAATTATAATACATAATTTCGTAGTGTTCAAATCTGGAGAAAGAGAGAAAAAGTGAAGAAAAAAAATCATATTTCCATATTGTCTAATCCAAAAATTAGTTTATTGATTTAATTAAAAGAAGATGTCCACCGACCGGTGTAATCTTCTTTGGAGAATACCATAGAATACTTGGAAGTTTGAAACGTCAAATTCTTGTAATTAAACGACTAGAAGTTCGTGATTCAAAAAGCTGAAAGTTCGTGATTCAGATATAGTTCTAGAATTGATTATAGAATTTAGGTAAAAATTTGAATTCCTAATTTTTTTTATATAATATATACGGGAATATTCATACGATCTTATTTATTGAATTAAAGATTTTTTTTTAATTTCTGAATAATTTCACTTCTGCGTTCCAATGGTACTATGGTCTACCAATATCTCCTACTGTGGGAACTCAATAAGGTTTCAAGCTGGTACCAAAAGCAATATTCGTTGTGGAACTTTTTGAAAGCTTGATATGCACTATATATTAGTGTTGTTGGCACAATCTTATTTTACAATTTATTAATTAATCAAAAATATAATATCATATCCTATTTTACCATTATTGAATAATAAAAAATATATAAGGAAATTCCCCTAACATTTGAATTGGATTGGTTCCAACTCTTTAATCTTTAAGAATGAGGCTTCGGACCCCAATTTATTTAAATATGTGAATCTGATTCCATACGTGACGAAAATTCTCAATGTAGACGTAGTTGTCTCCTAATGTCTTCTTATTTTATTTCCCAATATAATTATTTTACCTTTAGTGGTCCTTCTAATCATCGCCATTCTATTCTGAGAAAAAATTACCCTGGACATCTTTACTTTAGGGAACTAAGACCGTCCCCTAATTAGCACAAGTTGCATTTGAGCGGCAAAATCTTTAATATGTATTTTCGTCCCATCCTTGGGGAAGCCCACGAACAAATGTCATACAGGCCCATGAATGCAGGCTTAGAACGCGAACTTAGACTACGTTCCTAGTGTTAAAAATTTGTGCAACATCCGAAGAGATTTATTTTTTTATTTTTCCTTTTTTTGACATAAAAAAGTTTTCATTCATATAAATCAAAATAGCCTGGAAAGTAGAGCTTGAGAGCTTCCCAAATCATTCCGAAGAAGAAAGGTGAATTAAAAAAATTTATAGTAAGAACAGGATCGACGACGTTTATTTTATATTAAATAAAAGGAAAAAAATAAAAGGAAAAAGGTGCAATAAATCATAAATATATAGGAGATGACGCTCTTGGGCGTAAATAGATGCGTCTTTAACACAACCAGCATATTGATGTAATCGATTCAAGGTAAGAGTTGTTGAAATAATGTTTCTTGGCAAAGCGCATCCCTCTCAAATTGCAAAGAACTCAACAACATATGACAAAATTTGTCCATGAATTTTATTTTATTTTATTTGAAAATGTAGCAAGGACTTACCCTTCATGATTCCTAACCACTCCGTCTAAATATAACCATTCCCGTCTAGCCAAAGAGCAACATCTACATTTAATTTTTAACTCCCATTTGGTGGTCGAATCCACATGTGATGAGCTGGATAATTAGCAATAAAATTTAGTCCGTAAAAAATTATTGAAGATTGGAACTTTATGGAGATATCAGTTGTAGAAATGGCAAAAAAATAAATGAATTCAACCCCATACCCGCAAGCCCCACCCCAAATTGATGGAGGATTACTTGCTTAATCAAGTAAACGAGATGAAAGCAGGATGGGTTTCGTTGTCATGAATTAGGTACAGAATGAATACGGGAAATATAGTCCCCGCTTGACTAAAAGTTAAATTTTTTGATCAAACAAAAAGAAAAGATTTATCATTATTTTTAAAAAGAACATGCATTGCTCTTAATAAATTGAAAAAAAAAAACATTTATTAACTAAAGATATTAAAAAATAAATAAATACAGCGTCCCTTTTCGTTTTAACCGAATATAGGGACAGGAAAATGTAACAAAAATAAACAACGAGATAGGAGACAGGAATGACTAACTTGCCCCACACCCACCCGCTGCCATACCTAATCAGTTGAATCTTCGTAAGAAGACAACCTTTTAGGATTGAAGAGAAATGGTACAAAAAATTTGACCATAAGCATAAATTATTTTTATTCAATGTTTTTAATTGCAAAACTCTTATTTTGCACAAGTGATATAACAATTGTTCCCCTCGAATTTTATACCTTCAACATGGCCACTAGATTTCAAGACCTCTTGCGTCCACATAAGCCAAATTAATGCACCCTTGAACAAACCGTTAGCTACAAGTGACATCCTCTGATGGGGATAGAGTTGACTGCGTGCACTCCGACGATCAAATCAGTAGAAGTAATAATTATGGATGTAGGAGCTGCTTTAGTCGCGAGCCTCCAATATAAAAAGAGAGCCAACTTTGGAGAAAACTATGTTAATAACAATTATAGTGACAAGATTGTAGTTTAACAGTTTAAACTTACATTATCTTTGGAATAGCATATTGCTTGAAATTTTATAATAGAATATGATGAATATTGGCTATGGGATGAAAATATAGTGGTTGGGTAGGGCTGCGGCAGTAGAGAATTGTCACATTAATTATTTTAGGACCTCGTCAATTGAGGCGTAACACCAATATTACACTTATTTGAAACACGTGTTATGCTTTTTATAATTCATTAATAAAGGGTGTTATATTTTTGTATTATGGGTAACATAATGTATTACAACCTTGTTGTCGTTGCTGTCACCACCACCCATCGTTGTTGGCAACCTCCACCACCTATTTAAAACCAGCATCTTGCCCTTGCACCACAACTTGTACCCTTCTTTGCCCACCATCAAATTCAACGCTCCTACCTACGCATCTTTCCAATCTTCCACCAAAACTACTTTCACCTCAAAATCCACCAGCGGAACCTCTGAATTAACCACACCTCCAACTCTCTAATGTCTATAACAATCTTTAAATTGTATTGCGAATGAAATCGGGGTTTTGAAAACATTTTATAATGGGTATTGTTTGATGACGAAAATTTTGAGTTTGTGTTTATGACTACTTTCGTAAGCGAAATTTTTTTCAAGTACTTCTAGAATATTGAATATTCAATAATTTTTGTCAATATTTAATTGACGTATATACTATACCCTTGTTTGATCCACATTATTTTTGAAATATATTTTTCTCTATTTTATTTTCAACCATACATTTTCAATAAAATAATATTACATGAAAATTCAAAAAATCACACGTTCTTCATCAAAATACTATTTCAAAATACATTATTTCCAATATAAAAAAAAACGGTGCTAAACTTTAAATAATTAAAGTTCATTATTTAATTGAGATCAATCATTGAGATTACTTAAAATCTCTCCTGACAACGTTTCTTGTTCCTGGCATTGCAAACTCCAGCACCAAAACTTTCACTTGTATCACCTCCACCTCGACTCCAAGTCCACTATCACCATCGTTGGAATCAAAACGCTGATGAGAGGAAAAAAATATATATATGATTTTAATTTGAAAACTGTGAAATTCAACACGAATGAAGAAGATCGTAGCGGAAAATCAGGACCGTCAAATCCACCATATTTGCCTTAATCGATGTCATGCCATTCATCTAGTGGATTTATGTTGTGCTTTCATTACCACCAACAACATTACTTGATTTGTATGGTTAATTAACAATTGAAACAAAATATTGTAGATGAATACCAGTAACTAGTCAGAATTAAACGTACATTACACATTATTTTGAAATATTTTATAAATGTTCTAAAAGTAATATTTGATATCAATTTGTTCGGAGGATTTGATGAGTTTCAAATCAAGATTCATTGAGTCTAGATTAATGTAAATGTTAATTAATTGAGAATTAATAATACGAAATTCATATATAACAAGAATTTTGTAGTATTTATAGCATATTAAAAATGAAAAGTAATGTTTTATCGTAATAATTAAATTATAGTAGGGTTACAATTAAAATTTATCTCGCTTGATGTGATATAGATTATTTTACGTGACCTACCCCACTAAAATCACCTAAGATTCGTCTGGGCCAACGTGAATGAATCCGACCCACTGGAAACCTTCGGGGGACAAAACCGTCATTTGAGGATGTTGAATTCCTAACTTTGAAGCAAAAGAATCTCTTCCTCACTGCTCCAATCAATCATCATTCCATTTCACACTCTTCCTCTGCTCTTCTTCAGGTATGCAAAACAAGCTATTCTATTTCCGTATCTTTATATGGTGTATCGATTTGTAAAATCATTTAATCTTTTTACGAACTTGCGAATCAACCTTAATTTATTCTATTTGAATGCTATTCTCTCGAATCTCGATCTCGTTTCAGTTCTGTTTTTCCTTCCTCGTAATTTTCATGCTTGTTTGATTGGTAAGTAACTCTTATTGTTCAGTACCTTCAATTTACTTGATTAAGGTGAAATTAATTTAATTGGTGAAAAACCTGAATTTCTTTAACTTAGCTTTGTATAAATTCCTTGCGGTCCTGATGAGATCATTTTTTATTACGTCAATTAAATATTTTTTACAATTATGTCAATTTGAGCTATGCTAATACTGAGGAAAAAACTGTATTTGATTCTCTGCTCCTGTGCATGCACAATTACACGCGCCTCATAATTTTGAAGCTTCTTTGTACACTTTTGCAATATATCTTTGAGGATGTGACGCCATTTCTAATGTGAAGTTCTGATGGATACTGATAAATAATCTATACCTTTATTTTTTTGAGACTGGTTATATTTGTAGTCAAACAGTTATGGTGGTGCATCGATAACCCAGTGCTGTTCATGTGTAGTATTTTTTGTTCGTTTTGGATCTGAATGCAATTCTATTTTACCCCACAAAAGAAAGACGAGGAAAAGAAATGGAAGAAACATATATGTCTACTGTAGTAATAGGTCCATCTTTATATTTTACTAAAGGCAAACGTAATCTCGCAAAATGTTTTAGGTTATCTGTCAAAAATGATAATGTGCTATGTGCAAGGTCTAGCTTTAAAATAATCAATGATTATAAAAATAATATATTCTCTGTAAATTTCTGAATTAATTTTCCATCCGCTACTTGTCTCACTGATATGCACATTGATTAAAAGAACTATTTGAAGCTTACGCCCTGAAAACATCATCACATAAGGCTTTCATGAAGTGTCATTGTGAGGTTCCGCTCGATTTGGCGACTCATGCCTATTCCATGGATATTGCTACTACAAATATTCTCGTTGTTTGTTGTTTTTATAAGTTGTCATTCCAATGCTTTCTTAGTTCTATTACCATGATGATGTTATTATGTGCTTATGCTGTCCTATGATAGTCTAGTTGGAAAAGTTGTCTTTTTTAAAGTGTGGATGGATGGGATGAGCAAATTCTAAAACTTTTTCTAAAATTAAAGAAAGATTACACCACTCTGTATCCCACCAATGCAATTTACCTCTTAGCAACATCCCGTTGATATATATTTTCGTCTATTCCAGGTATTGTTGTACCCCGGAATTTGGTTGAAGACAATTTGAGCCTGTAACTTTCAGCCTTCTCAAATTTTATCAGGTTGTCCTCTTGGTTTACCTCTTATATACATTTCATTTGCTGTTTTGACATTGGTATTTTCTTTCTGAAACTGGATTGATTGTTGAAATGCAAATAGGAATCCTAGTTATACTGCAGGGTTAACTAATATATTTCCTGAAAGTTACTAAAAGTTGATGGTAATTCTGAATATATACTATACTAGAACCATATATTTTATAATCTTGGCATAAACAGACTGGTGTGCCTTGCTTATAATTTTGGATTTGCTCATTTAGTGTTTGTGTTGTCACTTTTGTTGTTCAACTTCATTTTTTGAAGTGAGAAAATTTTTGTTCAGTAGTTACTATTTATGTCATTGATTGGTTCCTTATGTAATTTGAGAAGGTGCTAGTGTCACCTTGTGTAATTAAGATTTTATTTGCAATTCTCAGTCATGTTCATTTTCTATAAAGAAACAGTCAAACAGACGTACGTTTGCATGGGCGCACAAAAAAATTTTCAGCTGGACTTAACAATGTGTTATAAGATGATCCAATTGTCTTTAATTTGATCCTCAAAACCATGAAGAAGATTAAAGATTGCAAATAGACTGGTAATATAACGAGTTCTTTTTGGGAATTTTATTTTACAGAATGAACCTAAATTAAATCTGAATTAAATGAAGTGAAATCTACTGAAATAGCATGCCTGTACTATAAACAAGAATAAGGTAAATTGTATTTATTATTATATACAAAAAGGATCCTTTTTCCCAACATAGTTGGAAATTCCTTTCGAGGCTTTGGCATGCATACAAATAAGTGGCGGTGCTTCTTAAACTATACTACCATCTTTTTTTATCGCTCTTGAAAACAAAATGGGGACGGATTTCTGGTTTTCCCTAACCCAGCACATGTTTGCTATCTTCAAAAAATAGTACTATAGTGGCTAAAGAAGTATTTACAGTTTTCCTTTTCAGTTTTTGTCATTTCCTCTCACCTTCTGCATGATCACTTTATTTCATGTAAGCATGATGCACGGAGACTTCCATTAGGATGGCGTCCGTGTTCGACACGTGTAGTGTGTCAGTCATCGACGCTCTTTGAACACTCCATGACATAGCAAGATAAACCAAATGTTGTATCCTTTATTCATATATTCTTTAAATTTATATCACTCGAGAAATTGTTTAGAGATATTTCTCGAGTAAGTGTTCGATATGGCACGTGTTGCGTTCTATATAAAAAAATATAAAAAAGTAAAATCTTAAAGAATTTAACTCGACGTGTCCTTGATACATCTTTGCCCTACGTTTTTGAAAAATCACATGTCGGTGAGTCCATCTTGTCCTGTTGTGTGTCGGAGTCCATGTTCGTGCAACATAGGCCACCCATACCCAATCAAGACCAACAATTCTTTAAACTTTTATTCTTTATTTTCTTTGAATTTGTATCACTCGAGAGAGATTTTAGAGACATTTCTAGAGCAAGCATTTTATATGCCGTGTTGTGTCCTATGTTAAAAAGTATAAAAATTCAGAATTCTAAAGAATTTAAATCTATGTGTCCCTGATATGTCTATGACCTACTTTTTCGAAAAATTATGTGTCGGCGAATCCATCACATCGTGTTGCATGTCCGTGTCCGTGTCCGTGTCCATGCCGGTACAACATAGCCTAACCCGCCCATGCCCAATCAAGACCAACATTTCTGGACTTCTAATGTAGTGGTACACCAAAATTGCCTTTGAAATAGTATGTCTCGGATGAACACCATTGGATATTTAGTGAAAAATAAAAATAAAAAAAAATACTATACCCCTGCCTTACTTTTAAAAAATAAAAATAAAAACCTCCACCCCCTTCCCCCATTGTTGAGCCCTCCATTGGGAATGATCTATTTTTGTTTAAATGCTCATAATACTATACTTCTTTTCCTGATTTTTCGGTGTTGCATGTGCATTTGTATTAGTATTATTCAATCTAGTTAAATCTAGACTTCATTTACAGCATTGGCATAGCTGTTATTGTTGTCGACACCAATGAAAGATGATGTAGATTTCATGCATGCTACATGGTTTTATTATATTGATGTTATTTGTAATATATTTGGTAAGAGAATTTTTTTCATCTATCTTGTATTCTTTTCATCCATTTCCTCCTTCATGTGACCTAGGAGTTTCTACATGTTTGTTTGCTGTTTGTACTTCCATGAATTAGTCTTGTTCTTGGAAACTGTCTTATATTACTTCCTGTAGGTAGTCATTGATTAATTTTTCAACATCTCCATTCAGGAACAACAGAATTTAAAATGGAGCTGAGTTCCATCATGGATGCATTTGATCGTGTTACAAAGAAGCAGAAATCGTCGTCCTCAAAATCTCGAGAAATAATTGAACAGATTCGACAAGAAATAGAACGAACTTTATCTAGAATACAATCAAGTCAAGATTCTGCTTCTGCAACTGATCATAAGTTGATCCTTAGCGAGGTAAAAACCAAGTTGAAAGAGATTGCTCCACTCAGCCAACTAGAAGGCGCACACAAGGAACTGAACTGTGCGTTGAGCAAGTATCCAAAGATCATCGAGAAATCCTTCAATCCTGATATATCAAAGGCTTATCGAAATGTTGATTTTGATATTCATACTGTCAATCAAATAATAGCAGGTCATTTCTACCGGGAGGGTCAGTTTGATATTGGTGATTTTTTCATACACGAGTCCAGGGAACCAGAAGCTGCAGCTGATAAATCTCCTTTCTTTGAAATGTATCAAATACTTGAAGCCATGAAATCCCGAAACCTGGAGCCTGCTCTGAGTTGGGCTGCCACCAACAATGAACAACTTAAACGAAGTGGATCTGACATTGAATTGAAGCTTCATCGCCTTCAGTTTGTGGAGATCTTGCAGAACAATGGCCGAGATGAAGCTCTGAAGTATGCTAGAACATTTTTTGCTCCTTACGCTACCAGTCGTATTGCTGAAATTCAAAAGCTTATGGCTTGTCTTTTATGGGCTGGAAGACTCAACTCCTCTCCGTATTCCGAATTATCATCCCCCGTGCACTGGGACAAATTGGCTGAGGAGTTCACCAGGCAGTTCTGCAACCTTATTGGGCAATCTTATGAGAGTCCATTGAGTGTTACAATATCAGCTGGAGCTCAGGGGTTGCCAACTCTTCTAAAGCTGGTGAATGTGATGACTAACAAAAAGCATGAATGGCAATCCATGAAACAATTACCCGTGCCCCTGGATTTGGATGGAGAATTCCAGTTCCATTCGATGTTTGTCTGTCCAGTGAGCCGGGACATGGCAAGTGAAGAGAACCCCCCTATGCTGATGTCATGCGGACATGTACTGTGTAAGCAATCTATTACAAAGCTGTCCAAAAATAATAGCACACGGCCTTTCAAGTGTCCTTACTGTCCCTCTGAGGTCGAAGCAGGTCAGTGTAGGCAGTTGTATTTCTGATCTTTGTTAAAAGATATACTATAGTTGTATTTAATGGCCTTCCTACATGCCCCCACCTCCCGTAGAAAAGAAAGGAGAAAACTGTACTGTTATGAATTTTATTGTGTTTCATCTAGAGTAGATTTGGTCTGTGTATACTGTTCTGCTTTAGTAGGCCGGTGATCACCGTTTGTAAATAGACATTCTTTGCATATTTATGGAAGCATCATCATGGGCATGTTTGTTTCACATCAAACAGTAAGAATGCAAACTTGGGCCATCATAATAATGAATGGGGAAAAAGTGCTCTCATGGAGGATAAGCAGCAAAAGAGAAAAAAAATAATGATTTGAATTTGATCTTTGATCGCTGTGGAAGAAGGAATCATTATACATGACTTGCACCTTTTTCTTTTGTTACGGTAGTAAATATATCTGTAGAATTGAGAGACATAATTCTGAAGAAATGAATATGATGTGAAAAGTGGCATCAAATGGTATCACAAAGGGCTCATTTGATCAAGTGTTTCAAGATTTTGGAGATTTTTGAAATGCCATACAGAATGATGGGATCAAAATCGAATATATTAGGTAACAAGGGCTGATGGAGGGTGTGATTATAGATAAATGCATCATCCGTTATATTCAAAATGGTGAAATGGATCACTACCATAACCTAGGAATACACTTCAATTTTACCTTTGGGGCAACATGTCCTTTGCAAAAACAGAGTAGATAAACGAAGGGTGGGCAATTCATAATTTATGCTCAAAAAGTTGTAAAGCTGCGCAATTTCAGGATACAAAAAGTCACAATGTAAGGTAGATGAAAGTGCCCTTTCTAGTTTTAAATTGTTCCAAATTCTTCTTCTACTACTCTTTTCGACGCAGACTTTCACTTTAAAAAGTTTCCCATTCTTTGCCTTAAATATTTACAAACGTCTAGCTAAAGTCATGCCAACATCTAATTATTACAACATTAGAAGTTTGTTTCCATTTTTATTGGGATTTTCAC
>CAIGRB010128889.1:0-38787 GCA_903798255.1 Fraxinus quadrangulata | reverse complement strand
TTTTTTTTTTGCATTTTGAAAACATCCAAAACGCGTTTTGAAAATTTTGACTCGATTATAACTATAAACACTAAAAACGACAAATTTGTCGTTTTGAATTTTCTTTGTAAATTTTTAACTTGTTTTCAAAAACGCGTTTTTGAAAATAGGATAGAGAACGCATTTTCACTGTTTTGAAAAATCAAAAACAGAAAACGACTTGAAAACGACAAAGAGAACGGTCCCTTAGCATCTAGAATATCTTTAAATTTAGAAAGTAATTTTTTCATGCACTCTAACAATATTCTTTATTTTAATTTTAATTTTTTCAATTTATACATCTATTATTTAACATTTTTTTTCTGTTAATGGTCAATCAATTCAGATATCATCTGAATAATTTAAATTATAGAATATTGAAATTTGTAATTTAGTAAATACAATAATTATTAATTAAGAATGGAGAGTGTAAGTCAAACCCACTTTCTATTTTAAAAAATTAAAATAGAGTTTTTTTATGCTTATTTTTAAACATTCACAATCTAAAATATAGAGTATTTTGTGTTTTGAGCTCCTTTTGAAGATACTATAATAGCATAGTCAAATTTATCCATTCATCCAATAGCTTAATTTATGAAATTTAAGTGACAAACGCCTATTTTCTCAGTAAAAGATTAAAAGATCCATGTCAAGATTTATGTGAATTGTGATTTAGATAAAAAAAAAATTGATGAAATTTTAAGTCAAATTCGATAACTAATTTTAATTATACGGTTCATGGACTTATAATTTTTATCAATTTTTAAATCATATATTTGATCAAATTTTATCAAAATCTACTGAAAAACTAATTTTTAACCACAACTTTAGAAACTACAAAAAGCAAAACGTACAAGAAATGAATACTTTTCTATTGTAAAAACAGAAATGACATATCATAGTAAACCCAACTATTCTTTCATTTTACTGATATTTCATATTCTCCGGCACTTATAATTTCTATTCTATTTATTCATTTTCGTCTTCAAAACTTAATACAAGTATCTCGTGAACAGGTATTATAAGATAAAATTTCAACATTTTATATTCTTAAGAATATTTTCACTTTCAAGGGTATTTCTTATCATTGTTAAACATTATATTGGCTTATTTTAGCATTTTTGGATAAATGGGCACAAACTATTGGATAAATTAGTGAATTTTTGTACAAATTTATTGGGAAAAAGTCTGCACTATGTGCTGTGTTAAGTGAAATAGAGACGGCCTGTTAACTAACTGCATGTCCTTTCGATTAGCAACCTAATACTATGTTCAATTTTGAATAATGATAATTAACTTTTTTAAAATTTGTGCTGAAATGCAGTTATAAGAGAATTTATAAGAGACTCTCTATTTTTAAAGAACATATTTTATCATTTAAAAAGTATCTATAAATTTATAGAGTTAAAAATTTGAAGTACTCCAACAATCTCTTTAAATTTAACATTTAATTTTACTACTTTCAAAAAATATTTATTATTTTTCTTTATCTTTTATTTTAACTAACTTTTCTTTAGATTATTTTATTGTTTTCCTACATTGAAAATTGAAACACTTTGAATGCATTTTAATTATAAAGAGTGAGTTTGACNAAGTACTCCAACAATCTCTTTAAATTTAACATTTAATTTTACTACTTTCAAAAAATATTTATTATTTTTCTTTATCTTTTATTTTAACTAACTTTTCTTCAGATTATTTTATTGTTTTCCTACATTGAAAATTGAAACACTTTTAATGCATTTAATTATAGAGAATGAGTTTGACTCTCCAACTCATTCTCTAAATTAAAATATTAATTTAAAGAGTATCTTGAAACATGATTTTAAATGTTGACTCTTTAAAATAGAAAGTATCTTATATTTAAAGAGTCCGTTGGAGATGCTCTGAACTCGCTATTTGTTACTTTAGTGAGTTTATAATGAATGGCCAAGGTCGATGGATACGTCGTATACAAAAGCGTACCATGATGTACAAACATCCATAGCATTTGTTACTCCTCGCCCCAGAGGCTCGAAGAGAAGCCACCACGTGACCGAAAGCCAAACAAAGACCTATGAGGTCAAAATACGAAACGGACCTCAAAATTGAAGTCCTTGCTCTACAAGTCGAAGTGCTTATTGAGACACTGTCTCAAAGACGGAGCTGCCTAAAGGAAAGGAGTTGAAGCTTCCCTCTTAAAGAACCATCTCAAAGATTCCTCCGAGGCTCTTAACTAGTTCGAGGCTCAAGAAACCGATGTTGTTCCTTATGAAAGATTTGAAGATCTTTCTGAAGTGATTGATATAAAGCTTGCAATAAAGTTGTCAGTATGTCAGCCTATTGTATAGGACGACTGATCCCTTATCAATGCATTGATTATATGAATAGATGGTGATGTGATGTCCCAATTAAGGAGATGAGGCCACGTGATTCTGATCCAATGGACACCACGTCGACTTATGTAGTACAAATATGGTCTTCTTGTAACTTAAAGGGGTTGGATTAATGATTGAAAAAAAAAAAATTTTAGAAAAATATATATATATACACACTTCTTATATATCCTTCCACATATTCCTACATGGTGACTACATAGATTAGTCTGATTTCAACCCGACAATCTTTGTTAGTGCGGTTGTTTTCGTTCCACCCGCCGGAGCTTGAACAATTTTGTCCCCTGTCTCAAAGTATCTTCCGCGTCCATTTCCTCATTGCTACAGTCGTCATTTCGGTAGGAACGCGCCGGAATCGTACTTGACTTGGCGTAAGTGGACACGACATCTGTTGATTCATTTTTTGGGATCAATAGTATTGATTCCTCTGAATACGAGATGAAGTTCGAATTATTTTTCCTAACGCATAGCTTTCAGTTTTATCAATAAAGATTATTTCAGACATGGAATTGAATGACCGGTTGACCTTAACAAAAAGCGTCATTATCTTCTTTTTGTAACCGTTGTGAGAAAGAATATTCCTAAAAATGAACATGAAGCGATTAATGAAGTGAGTTTTAATGAGTATGATTTTTGTGATATAGTGGAGATGGCTCCGAGATAGCTTAAGACAATGAGTAGGAAAATCTACACATTTCTTACCTATAAAATAAAATTCTTTTTTTTTTTTTCGTCAGATGTGATATCACATGCACAATTATTAGTTTGTCCATGATAGGCCAACAATCTCATATAAAATAAAACCAATGAAAAAAAAAAAGGAGAGTTTAATATCTCAATTGCTTGAACAAATGTTTGCTAATTGTACGGACTTCAAAAGTTTTTCGAGTTGTTCATAATTTTTTTCAAATATTTTTCAGTTTTCATGTACTTAAAAAAAAATTCTGTTGTTAGTGCGGTTGTTTTCGTTTCACTCGTCGGAGCTTGGACAATTTTGTCCCTTACCTCAAAGTATCTTCCGCGTCCATTTTCTCATTGCTATAGTCGTCATTTCGGTAGGAACGCGTCGGAATCGTACTTGACTTGACGTAAGTGGGCACGACATCTATTGAATCATTTTTTAGGGTCAACAGTATTGATTCCTCTGAATACAAGATGAAGTTCGAATTATTTTCCTAACGCATAGCTTTTAGTTTTATCAATAAAGATTATTTCAAACATGGAATTGAATGACCGGTTGACCTTAACAAAAAGCGTCATTATCTTCTTTTTGTTACTGTTGTGAGGAAGAATATTCCTAATAATGAACATGAAGCGATTAATGAAGTGAGTTTTAATGAGTATGATTTTTGTGATATAGTGGAGATAGCTCCGAGGTAGCTTAAGACAATGAGTAGGAAAATCTACACATTTCTTACCTACAAAATAAAATCCTTTTTTTTTTCGTCAGACGTGATATCACATGCACAATTATTAGTTTGTCCATGATAGGCCAACAATCTCATATAAAATAGAACCAATGAAAAAAAAAAAAGGAGAGTTTAATATCTCAATTGCTTGAACAAATGTTTGCTAATTGTACGAACTTCAAAAGTTTTTCGAGTTGTTCATAATTTTTTTCAAATATTTTTCAGCTTTCATGTACTTAAAAAAAAATTCCAAATTGTCATTGAACTTACTAGCACGTTATTCCATCCACACCACATGTATTCTTTTAAATTTTACTTTCAACTTGTTGCACTATATCTTTGAAGTAAATTTTTAGTTTGTTAAAGCTTATTGCGTTTTGACCATGTTCAAATTTTTTTTTTTTTTTTTTCAAAGCACCTGAATTTGAAGAAAAAGTAATAACTCATCTGTGAGACTGCGTATACTATACATATATTCCGGTTTTGTTTTCTTTCTATAATATAAATTCTCTTATTAATATTTGTTTTTACGCCCTGTTTAATGTAGATTAAAATCAAAATTTTAATAAAAGTTTAAGAAATACGTGATTAAAAAGTTATAAATCTCATAAAATATATTGTTAAATTAGTCTGATTTTAAAATCAGACTTTAATTCGAATCGTGCTAAATAAAGTCTCTTAGCAAACTTTATAAAATAGAATTAAAAAATGAAGAAAATTCCAAACATGTAGAATAGCACGAACTGATGCATGGGACAGAGCGACCGTAACCTTCCAGTAGGTGCAGAGTGTAGCCAAAGAATCACGGACTCTTCTGTTTCACTGAGATGACAATTAACTCTTAACAGACTCCTGCACTACGACTTTCAACTATTTTATTCTTCAGTTTTCTTTCACCTGACGCCGTTACCTTCTCCGTTTATTTCGTCTTTCCTGCAAAAGCTCTTTCCTCTGTACGATCAACGTAGTCCCGTCGCAGTATTAAAAAAAAAAAAAAAATCTTCCAGAAAGTAAAAAAGTCTCTGAATGTAATTAGTGCCAAATAATTTACTCACTCGGGAACATAAATGATAAAAGGCACCGGTTTATCCTCTCCCGGTTTAGTTATGTTTTCTCCCCTTGAAATTCAGAACTGTTTACTCGATTTTATTTTTATTTTTTCTAAATATTTTTTGAGCTGTTAATAATTAAGAGGAGCGAATACACGTGGCATGTGATTTAAGTGCGAGGCCATGGGTACAAAATAGAGATGTCAATGAGTCAAATCGAAAGACTCGAAAAAAAATGATTTGGATTTTTTTTTTTTTTTTTTGCCCGAATCGAATGGAGCCAAACTTTTGCTCGACCAAAAAATTTAGACTCGAGTCGAGCCGGCTAACCAAATTGACCCCCATATTACAGGATCAGAGGGGCATAAATGCAAGCTACAACAAATTCCGAGGTTAATATTAGAACATCGTGGTATGTACACTCAAATTATTAAACAAAAAAATTAATTACCTAGTTCCGATTGAATTTTTTGCCGACCTTGGTTATTTAAAATGAAAATTTGTTACCGACAGGAAAGAAATATTTTTATTATAATTTAGCTTTTATTATTTATGGAAATGTAGATTTTCATGAAATATTTGACACACCTCACATGCACAGGATACACAAGTCTATTTTGCTAATTAAAAATTATAGTGAGCATCAAGTTAAACATTGAATATCGCTGATGCTACCAAAAATCATACATGTTAATTTTCAAGCTTAATGATTGAGAATAAGCAAGAACAGAATCTTTTAGTACCTGAAACATAAGCGTTGAGGTGTGTCATTGTGTCCCTCCATGCTTAAATTAGATAGAGAAATTATGCATAAGGCTATAAACTGAAAATTATATGAAAAAACATATCTAAATAATGAATTGGGGGTGCTATATTTATGAAAGTAGGTTGCATA
Source organism: Fraxinus quadrangulata (assembly GCA_903798255.1). Taxonomy (NCBI): domain Eukaryota; kingdom Viridiplantae; phylum Streptophyta; class Magnoliopsida; order Lamiales; family Oleaceae; genus Fraxinus; species Fraxinus quadrangulata. The sequence continues at coordinate 33,041 of CAIGRB010128889.1, read as the reverse complement.
CACTTGATATGATTAAGTTACTCTAATCCCTAATATTCCCGCAATGCTTAAGAGTTGCAACTTTATTGATATTGTACCATTTATGTGTTTGGATATAATGAAACTCTGATGGTAGATTCATATCAGAATATGACATACTGGTTATATCAAGTCTCAGTCTACTTAGAATTGGATAAACATATATTATGAGAGAGTCCTAATAGGCCAAGTTTGTTGGGTGTCAAATCAAGGCTTGACATTGAGGAGACCCCAAGCTACTGAGGAATATTCTATCCCAAGGAGATAGGCCGATGAAGCCTACATGATGGAGGGAGAATCATCATGAGCCCGTGGAGGAACCTACTCGAGGTACCATACCCGAGGATGATGGAAGAAAATAGGTAAATGAGCAAAATTATTTCTCGAGTGACAGTACTAGGTCTTGACACATTTTTGGGAACATCAATTGCAATTTGCATATCAATTTTCATAGTTGTGATAAGATTTCAAACACTCTAATACTAAAAAAAAAAAGTCATGATTTCCATATAAAAATTAAATTACTTAAAAGTGGTTTTGGTATCGAAAGATGATTGACATGAGCCCATTCTCAAGATAAAGCATGAGTCCTAATAATTTGCGAATGAAATTTTACATGGAGAAATTAAAGTACAATTTTCTTAATCTTTCCTAAACAAAAACACGTGAAGCTCCCTTTGACATAATACAATGTGAGGTGTTTAGGCAACTCTCCGGACTTTCTCCTAACCCTGACAAGAGCAACATGTTCATGTGTGGCATAGCAGCGAATGTGGGAGAAAAATTATTTTAAGGATGGCTTGTAATCAGTGTTCTAAAAAGTATAAAGCGTTGCAAAGCGTGGAGGCCAAGCTTCGACCCAGGCGAAGCCTATGCATTAAAAAGCGTAAAAAAAAAAAAGGTTTTCTTAATTTAATATTATTTTTAATTTTTAAATCAATTTAAAAACTATGTAATAATTAGAGGAGAAAAGTGTAAAAAGCGTTGAAAGGCGTAAAAAATATAAGAGCGTAAAAAAAAATGAAAAAGTGCAAAACAAAACGTTTTGCTCCCACTACAAGTCTAGACGTCGTTTTTCAAAACACTACTCGTGATATAAAGAAAGCCAGTCATGTGTATATCTCTAATCATAGTTATATATTATAATGACTACAATGTGACGGGCCACTATGACCTACCTACTCTAATTTTCCTTTTGACTTAAGTATCATAGAAAATTGTCCTCATTTATCAAGCAATTTAATTATTTTATTCCCACTGGGAATATCCCAATACACCTGATCTAGACACTTGAAATCATGTGATGTGGACACTCACAAATTGAAAATTAAACAATTAAAAAATATTTAATTGCCATCTTTTTTCTTCTTTAACATGATATGGGACATAATTGTCTTTTAGTATTTTTGGCACTTGGACTGAATATAATCGAAAAAGAAGAAGAAACGCGTAACAAAATTAATTTTTATCTTATCTAATTCAAAAGGTCTGGAAGCAGTCCAAAAAATCTTCTCTTCATTGCATGATTAGTGGCCCACTTCTTATCATATTACATGGCCCAATAAAATGACATCTCAACTCAGGACTGTTTTCAAAAAGTTGCTTCAAAATTTCTTCAGTTTTAGAATTTTGTCATCTACTTCGAATATAATTAATCGAAGAGGATAGAAAAAGAAATTCATGCAATCGTCTGAAGACGAAAGTTAAAAGAGTTTAAGATTTTAGATGATTTGGTTCGTTACGGTAACGAATAATACAAAGAGTGTGTATTTTATCGTCGCATATTATGAAAATCACAGTACATTTCTGATTTTTTTCATAAAAAAATAAATTTAATTTGAATACAAAAGACGTATTTTAGAAAACGCTTAAATAAAATAAACACACATTTTTCTGATAGCTTAAAATTTCAATGAGACGTGTCATTATGAATCGATGAAAAAGAAAGTGAAAACATATCCCATTTCTCATGTGTTCTAAAGAGTACTTTTTTCATATAGAATTTGGTAACATTTCAAAAAGCTATAGAGCTATTTGTGTTTGGTATTCATGCGTTAAGGACTTGTTTGGTAGGGTTTCTATTTCTTTTAAAGAGTTTCTTTAATAAATTCAGTTTCCTCTGAAAGCTCTTCTAATTAGGAAAAACACTCCTGAAAAAATTGTCAAATGTGTTGAAAAACAATTTCTTAATCTCGAAGCAATTTTTGACTTTTAAAAAGTCTTTTAGGTCCCATTGAATAATATAATTGATCCAAAAAAAATTTTAAAAATGTGGAAGGTTAATAAGTCTTGAGCAATTGTGATTGGTAATGAAATGGGTGGTGTGGGCTTTGGTAGTTGAAGTATTGTCATTATTATTGGGGCACATGACATGAGCCAATAAATGCTAGAATCCCTACCAACCAACTCCACAATTAACTAAATCAATACTTTTTATAAAATAAATTAATGCTCTTTGGGGGAAGCATCTTTATTTCAAGATAGGGTGCCTTTATGTAATTTTCCCACATATTTATAAGGGTTCGTCCTATATTTTACTTGGGACAGAGTCAATATTGAACAAAAAAATTTTAGGCTTTGTTTGTTTGGTTTAAATTTCATGAAAAATGTCACATTCGAGGAATTGAATTTCTACTTTTGCTGTTTGATACGAAAGTGGAAATAAAGTTTGAATTCCAAATATGTAACTGAGTTGGGGCTGGTCTCGCCCCTTTAACCCGACCCTGATTTCACCATACACGAGTAATTGTTTAGGCAATTTAAGGAAATGATATTGAAAGAAAATACCTTTCTAAAATGACAATGTTATCGCACTTTTTTTTCTTTTTTTATAGCGTTAGACTAATTCAATTTTAGTCGAGCAACGGCTATTAAAATTCTTTCCCAGTCACAACACTATGATTGAGAATTTTTTGATCATTTTTTCTAGGAAGAAAGAAATGAAATAAAATCATACTTAATTCGAAAATTTGACTTGAAACAGAAGGGCAGGCAATTAAGAAAGAATGCAAATAATAGATAATCAGTGGAAAACAACATAATTTGGTGGGCTTAAACAGCTGGATGTATGTATTAGAGAGATCCTAATAAGGTTTAGTCTGTAATCAAAAGAAAGAAAGAAAGAAATGATATTGTCACTGCCTTTTAGGGACCAAATTATTCATTATGATGTCTCTCTATGATTCATCGAAAAGTAACTCGTAAATTACTCATTGCTTCTCTCAATTTCGATTACAAATTACACGAGATAAAAAAAAGTAGACTCCTATTCGTTTTAAAACTTACTTATAAGTATTTTTTTTAGCGTCACCAAACATTCAACTAGACCAAATGCATGAAACTAGTGAATATGCACCTGGGTTCTTTGAACCAGTACAACACACTTTTTAACCTAATTATTGCATACTATGCACAAATGTCGTAGTTTTCAACCTAATCAAATATTTCTATTTATATTCATTTTTCAGCGGACAAATTTGGCATGATGTCTGTTTCAAGAGGGTATGGATATATGTATATCCACGTGTCTTTGCCATGACAGGATTGATAGGAAGAGTTTGGAAAAAAGTTGTGCAAGGTATTGAGCAATGAAATGTGGCAGCTTAGGGCAGCACATATATAAAGCAAGAAGATAGCATTAAATTGATTTCTTGTACATGAACAAAGTAAATGCCTTACTGTTATTCATCGCTGTCCACATGAAGGATCTACAAGAAAACGAGATTATCACGCGTTCGTGACATGATGAAATAGTATAAGATTTTTACGGCATACATCGTTTTCTTGTTTAGTCCATGTTTGTTTTATTTTTGTTAAAATCAGATTTTTAGTAGATTTTGATAAAAGTTGAAGAAATTTGTAGTTGAAAGGTTGATAAAAAATTATAGATCTCATGAAATATGTGATTAAAATTAATTGTTGTTGTTATGACTTCAAATTTTTATCAGTTTTTTTAGCTTAACCAAACATGGACTTAACTGTGTGGAATTTAATTATATTCTGTACTTGACTCAATAATACCAGACTTGTTGTATCATACTCCTTGCCTTGTTTTGAAATCCACACCTATATTTGGTCGTCGTATTATTTTAGTGGTCATTTTCTAGTGAGGCACAGGTTAAATGTAACTGTGAGACTTAAGATTGTATTATAGTTTTCTCCTTCATAGAAAATTTACGACAAGTGAAACTAATACAAGCCGGTATGGTGTATGTTTCTAAGAGTCCGTATGATTCAAAGATGAAATTTGGGTTAAAAGAAAACGAATTGCAAGGAATTAAATGACCTAGAACTTGTTTTACTGAGAATTATCAATTAATTGTATTTGATCGGTATAATTTTTCACTTGAAAAATGTTAAAATTTCTATTTTTTGATATTCGTTTGACTTTGTTGTTCATGAAAATTGTCAATTAAATGGATATAATTTTTTACAATTTGGGATATAATTTCTTTGGATTGCCAAAAAAAAAAAATATATGGAACATTTTTATTGTTCGTTTGACTTTGTCTTATATGAAAATTGTCAATTAAAAGGATAATTTTTTTGTAATTGGGGATAAATTTTGTTTTTATTGCCAAAAAAAAAAAAAGAAAAAAGATGGAAAACCAAAAACCACCTAAAATGTGGGAATTGAAATTCAACTAAAACCAATAAAATGGGTCATGTGAGGGTAAATGTAGAAAATCAATTCTTGGAAAAAAAAAAAGTGCCATTAAACATGATAAAAAAAAAAAAAAAAATATGGGGAAAAAAAGCTTATCAAACAGACCCTAATATCACTTTACTTAATATTACTCGACAATTGAGATAGATCATCTCTAAAAAAAACTTCTTGTATCTGGACAAGTATAGCGAATAAGCTCGAATTCATTACTCAGATTAGACCTTCAAGAATCGAGTATGCGAGTCTACTATTGCCATTACATAATCATATTGATTAGGTTGTTGAACCATTGGAAAGGAGTTACTTCGTGAACTTGTGGCAATTTTGAGTTGCACAGTGTTGAAGGTAATTGCTTGTTGAAAGTGGCCAACAAGAACCAGAAAATAAAAAATGGCTTAGGCCTTAGGTATTTGAGATTTTCTTATGACATAATCATAGTACCAACACCTCAGATTAACAAAAATCCAACCATCCATCAATTAATCAATGATCACAGCTATTCCTATAGTTACTCCACTTTCCAACCAAAATGTACTATGTAAATTGCAAAGGAACAAAACGTGTAGGCCATGTTCACTATCGATTTGCTAGACTTGATTGGACGGTACACTGTCCTACCAAAAAGCAAGTACAATACATATTTCAAGATGAGATGGAGACGGAGACGGAGACGGAGATGGAGACAAAACCAAGTTGAATGAATTTGTCCTAAGGTAAAAAGTTGGGCATCATGTTGCTACCATCTCGGTCAAAATCACCAAATATGTTGCCGGCCACTAGGCCCAATAAAACTAATTTAAACTGATAATGACCGAGAACCAATGGACATGTCAAAAATTAGAAAGACTAAAATCAGATTTATTTATCGAAAAAACGAAATTTATAAATTCATTGTTAAGTTAAATTTCTTGAATCACCGTACAAATGCACTCTCAGTGCGCGAACTTTCTCTGTCACAATGAGAACATATCTCACTAAACAACCTTACTAGAACCTCGGAATCAATTTTATTAACTGTACATATAGTTATCAAAACGAGGAAAAAGCTCAAGTTTTCACTGTCCACAACACTAATATGTAAAGGATAAATTTCATACCACTGTCTTTCAATTACAATGACAGCTGCAAGATTTGTCGAAGATAATACTTTTTAACAGAGAAAGCAAATACTGAATGCCTGTAGAATTTACACGATTGAACTGGGCAAAAAACACCACAACATTATTTTTATGCGATTGTTAAAATTCGTTGGTTTGATGATTAAGGTTTGAACTAACTAAAGAATGATTAGAGCCCATAATTAATCAACCAGCATCACTTAATGACAACACTGGTACATCATGGAGAGAACAGTATGGGTTCAGGACAGTTCTGTCTGTATCTTGTTATTACAGAAGAGTTGGTATGGTAAATTGTCGGCCTGCAGAAGGTTCAGGACAATTAACAATCCTCCATAATGGCTATCCGACAATCTGTTGTATAAATAAAATCTCAAAAAACTCTCCTACACTACATTTTCATACAAAAGCACAAGCTTTTATCCTATTATTGGTTTTGTTTATTTAATTCTTAGATTCACGGTATAGGTATTCTTCTGTGAATCAATGTTTTTTAGATCGTTCTTTGTGTTCGTCATGTTTATCGCTTCAAACTGCATGAAATTCCATTGTGTGAATTAAAAAGTACTAAATAATATTAAGAGATAATTGCAGCAACAACTCCAAACCTTTGAATTTTTCGCAAACTTTACTTTAACCTTCACTTTATAACACACACAATCCCAAATCTTTCAAAATTAGCATTTGGGATCCAAATGGATGATTTCTATTAGTTTGACCATTAGTTTACTCAATAAATTTGACTTTGACCAAATCTAAACCATTTTAAGGGTAAAATTGTAACTTTGAATTAAAAATAAAAAATAAATAAAAACCCAATTACTATTCATCTTCTCTTTCTTACACCCACCCCTACACCCCACCTCCTCCTAAACCCAAAATCAACTGGTCGTCGTTTTACCCCTCCTCGCCATCGCCATCACCATCACCATCGCCACAGTCGCCAACACCAACACCACTCTCCTCCACCGACTTTTGCCATTGTTCCCGCCAACATATCCTCCCTAATTCTTCCCTCCTCTTCCTCACACTCCAACAAACCCATTTCTTATATTACTTGGTTTAAGTCAATTCTGTTTTTGCTGAAAAAAATGAAGCTTTCTGTCCTCACCACCCCCCATTCCCCTACCTTCAACCATCAACTATGTTGGTCCAAAATTAACGCTTTGTAACAACAAATACAAAATCATAAAATCCCAGAATCATAAAATGAGGACACGAAGAATTTTTCGCCCTTTTTTGGAGCCCGGATGTTCAGCTAAATAGCTTACTCACCCGTTGAGCATCTACCGAGTAGATTAAGCTCGAATCCACTAAGGGTTCAGATTTACAAATGTATGAAGAAATCTTCAATTTCTTCAATGTTCTCTCTAGCATCTCATATACAAGGTTTTCACTCCACTATACTAGCATATACACAATACACTCAAGAATATCATCGAGATATTACAAAGATCACAACCAAAGGATCTCAAGAACTAGAAACCACAGAGAAAATCACTCAAGAGAGAAAACTAAGAAAGAACCCTAGAGTACATAATGACTCAATCTAACTATCGAAGAGTCCAGAAAAGAGATAAAAACAACCCTTCAGTTTCTCTATCCAACAATCAAAATGTGCCACGTGTAGAATCAAGATTACACCACTTAATAAATCAGCAAATCGGTTGGTCCAAGTAACACACACAAGCCAAAGTATTATAACAGAACATGGCCAACAAAATAGAGAAGCCCAAGAGATTAGAATAGAAAGGGAGCCCATATCCAACATTCTCCATCTTGTCGAACTATTCTGATCATTCCTTTTGTGGATTCAAACCTAACTATTTGGTTTCATTTGCTCTAACATATATATAAAAGAAAAACAATTAGAATTGATAATCAACAAAAATTAAACTAACTAAAAACTTAACAAGAACATTACCTTCAGTTGAAATTCAACAGTTTTAAACAATTCTTGAATTTGTTTAAAAATAACACCTTAGTGCCAAAAGTCAGTAGGATTAAACTTAGTAGGTATTTTAATCAAGCTAATCAAACATTTATCAAACATATTTCTAACAAAATGAAATTTAATGTCAACATGTTTAGTCCTGTCATTAAAAACATGATTTCTACTCAGGTGAATGACACTTTGATTATCAGTATACATTCTGACCATTTCATTTATAAAACTAAACTCATTTAAAAGACCTCTCAGCATCAGACCTTCTTTCATAGCATCACAAGCTGCAATATATTCAGCTTCTGTGGATGAAAGAGCAACAATCTTTTGCAATTGAGATTTTCAACTCACACAACCATCACAAAGAGTAAACACATAAGAAGATGTTGATCTCCTTTTATCTAAATCACCAGCGAAATCAGAATATGTATAGCCCTTTAAAATAACACCTTCATTACATCTTTGAAACTTTAAACCCAAATTGGTTGAACCCTTCAAGTACCTTATCATCCATTTAATAACCAACCAATGTGTTTCACCAAGATTAGCCGTAAATCTACTAAGAATACTTATTCCACGAGCTAGATCAGGTCTAGTACATATCATAAGGTACATAATAGAGCCAACATCATTAGCATAAGGTATATTAGACATCCTATCACGCTCTTCATCAGTTTTAGGAGATTGCTCACTAGAAAGTTTAAAATGGTTTGCAATAGGCAAGGGTACAGATTTACAATCAGTCATAGCNCATGCTCTTTATCAGTTTTAGGAGATTACTCACTAGAAAGTTTAAAGTGTTGTGTAATAGACAAGGTTACAGATTTACAATCAGTCATAGCAAACTTTTCAAGCTCTTTATTCACATAAGAATTTTGATTCACATACAAAATGTAGTTTTTTCTATCTCTTTTGATTTCTATTCCTAAAATTCTTTTAGCTTCCCCTAGATCTTTCATTTCAAATTCAGTTTTAAACTTTTCTTTAACAGACTCAATTTTAGATATATTTTGACAGGCAAAGAGCATATCATCAACATAAAGTAGTAGGTAAACAGATTCAGGTCCACCTGAACCTTTATAAAAAAAACATGAATCAAAGTTACTTTTAGAGAAGTCCAAAGTTTCTGAACATAAGAGTAAAATTTCTTATACTATTGCCTTGGAGCCTATTTTAGGTCATAAAGAGACTTCTTTAACAAACAAACATATTCAGATTTTGAATGTAATTCAAAACCTTTTCGTTGATGCATGTATATGGTTTCATCAAGGTCACCATTTAAGAAGGCAGTCTTAACATCAAGCTAGTCTAATTCCTAGTTAAAATGAGTTGTCAAAGCAAGTAGAATTCTGATAGATGTATATTTTGCAACATGTGACAAAATCTCATTATAATCAATACCCTTTCTTTGTGTGAATCCTTTACCAACAAGTCTAGTCTTGTACCTTTTCCCCAAGGTATTAGGTTCACCTTCTTTAATCTTATAAACCCATTTGCAATCAACTATCTTTTGATATTTAGGTTTATCAACAAGAATCCAAGTTTTGTTCTTAAGAAGATAATCTATTTCCTCTGACATGGCTTCCAGCCAAAGCTTAGAATCTTTAGTGTTTATAGCTTTTTCATAAGTTACTGGTTCAGAATTAACATATTCCAGTTCAGAATAGAAAGTCACAAATTCATCAGTGTTAATTCTAGTAGAAGGGATCATATTCCTTCTACCTCTATCTCTGACCAATTGATAGTTATCAAAGGAAATATCTTGAGAATATTCTTCAGTTTCAGATTCATTTAGAGACTGATCAGTTGCTGATTGAGTAGACTCCACCTCAATCAAATTTTCAGGTTCAGAATTACTTTGATCTTGATTTTTCAAAACAATTTCTTTAATCAGAGTTGGATGATCAATATTCTGACTTGAGGAAGTTTTACATGGAAGTTGATTTTCATCAAATACAACATTTCTACTGATTATGACTTTATACCGATTCTTCTCTCTTACTTATAGTCTATAACCATTAGTTACTTCTCCATACCAAAAAAAAAAAAAAAGGCACACAATTTTAAGATTTGGGTTCTAGTTTGCTTGCATCTTGATGAGCATATGCAGCACAACCAAATACCCTTAATTTGAAATAATTTGGAGATTCTCTAGACCATAAGTGTTCAGAGATTTGAAAATCAATAGCACTTGAAGGAATTCTATTTATTAGATAAGTGGCTATTTTTAGAGCTTTATCCCAGAATTTTTTTGGAAGATTAGAACTGAGTAACATACATCTCACCTTTTCCAATAAGGTTCTATTCATCCTCTTAGCAATACCATTTTGTCGAGGAGTGTATGTTACTGTTCTATGTCTTAGACTTCCACATTCTTTACAAAACAAGATCAAATTCATAATTGAAGAATTCCAAGCCATTATCTATCCTAAGTGCCTTTACCTTTTTATCAGTTTGATTTTCAATCATAAGTTTCCATTGCTTAAAGTTTTGAAAAGTATCAGATTTGTTTTTCGAAAGAAAATTCCAAATTTTTCATGAAAAATCATCCACAATTAATAAGTAAAATATAAAACCACTTAAGTTACTTACCGAAGCAGGTCCCCGCAGGTCTGCATGTAAATACTCAAGAATCGAAGTGGATTTGTGAATTTCAGTTTTAAAAGGTAGTTTACTTTGTTTTCTAACAACACAATTTTCACAAAATTTAAGACTTTCAATATTATCTTTTCCAAAACATCTTAATTTGTTCAAAATCATCAATCTTTTTTCACTAATATGGCATAATCTCTTATGCCAAATCAATGTTTTATCAGCCTAAGACTTCACAGCTGCAGAGTTGTTGCCAACTAAAGGTTCAGCTTGTAGTATGAAAATACCATTGGATCTAGGAGATGAAATTATCTGTTTTGAGTTAAGACTAATTTGGGTAAGACCTTTGTGAATTTTTATTTCATATTCATCATCTAATTGCCCTAAAGAAATTAAATTTGCTTGAAGATCATGAACATATCTTGTCTGATGTAGTTCAAGAGTATAATTATTGTCCAGTAAGAGTCTAAGATTTCCAATCCCTTTAATTTGACAAGTCATATTGTTTCACATTTGAACTTGACCACCACTAAGATCATTAAAATCGTTAAACCACTCTTTAACAGGACACATGTGGAAAGAACAGCCAGAATCCAGCACCCACTCATTTAGACCCATTTTAGTTGTATTAACAAGAACAACACCTTGTATATCAAATTCATTATTGCAAACAATGTCTGCAGATCCATCAGCATTGAATTTAGATTTCATATCAGATATCTTCTTAAAGCAATCTTTTATGATATGTCCAGTTTTCCCACAATAGTAGCATTTTCTGTCTTGCATTTTAGATTTAGGTTGATTCTTGTTCTGAATTCTGAATTTAGGAAACTGTGATTTCCCTTTCTTAAGAGAATTCTAGTTACATTGTTTCATTTTCTTGTTCTGGTTAACAATCTCTCTAATATTTAATCATTCTCTAAACTTAAAATTTTTAGCTTCAATTTTCAATTCCAGTTCTCTGTTTCTTAGAGATGATATTACAATATCAACAGTAAGTTCAGTTCTTACATACTCTAAGGCATTTCTTAGGTCTCTGTACCTATCACCCAAGGCATTTAACAGAGCAACAATTTGTTGATCCTCAGATAGTTCTTCATCACAGTCTGTTATTTCTTATACCAATTTTGTGAATTTATCAATACTGTCTTCCAATTTGAAGAGGGATCAAATCTGAAATTATAGAATTGTCTTAGCAGGTAGCATTTGTTTTGCATGGATTTAGTTAGATATAGAAATTCAAGTTTAGCCTAAAGACTCTGGGTATTTGTAGTTTCTCCAACATTTTTAATCACGGTATTAGATAGATGAAGAAATATAGAACTCCAGGCAATCTCATCTAACTCTTGTCTCCTATAAACACTAAACTCAGTAGGCCAAGTACCATCAATAGCAGTAGCACATCTCTGTTGTAACAACAGAGCTCTCATTTTCTAACGCCATAGGCTAAAATCCCCAGTCCCTCTCCAAACCTCTATATCAAACTTATGTGCAGTGGTCATTATTACAAACAAACTCACAAAGTATTCAAGCTTATGTTTCGCACAAAGTGCAACAGTATAGACAGTGTAACAAAAAATAATAATAGAACTAGCAATATGATCAGCAAGCAAAAATTTACACAAAACTTGTCAGTTTGACAGGTTTAAGGAGTGATAACCCTTTTGATCATTTACTACCTCAGATTCCCAGATCCTCAATGAGATCTTGGGCCAAGGAAAGCAGAGGAGAGCCAATTACCTTAATAACCGAATCAAAAACAGATAATGCAATGAATAATTTGAAACAAGAAATAAGTAGAGTTAAGAGAATTATACCAGAGCTGAAACTTCAAAGTTTCAGAGAAGAAGGAGTATGAGAAAATACCAGAACCGATTCAGTTTACCACAATTGAATACCAGGAACCAACGAGTCACAGCAACTCAGTGTGATTAGGAAAGAGTCCGGACAACTTCGGCAAGAATCGGAGTAAGCCAACTCAACTCACAGTAACTTAGAACAAGTTCACACAGAATCTCAACTCAGCGACGAGTTATAACCCAAGAACACCAGAGACTCAGCAAGAGAAACAAGATCTCAAGAAGCCATAACCCCAAAAGCGTTTTTCACACAGAAAAACACATATCAGAAAATCTTGATAGTCAAACACTCAGAATCAGTGGGTTTTTTCGAAGAAAATATCCAATTAAGAGTTGGATCGAGGAGCTAATGAAAACACATAGTTTCAAAATTACAAATTTATTTCCCCTAAAAAAGAAAACAAGCTTTGAAAAATCTTTTAGATCTGCAAAGGCGATTTTAACTGAAAAAACCTAATGCCCCATAAAAGGATGCTCTGATACCACTTGTTGGTCCAGAATCAACGTTTTGTAACAACAAATACAAAATCATAATATCGCAGAATCATAAAATGAGAACACGAAGAATTTTTCGCCCCCTTTTGCAGCCCAAATGTTCAACTAAATAGCATACTCACCCGTTAAGCATCTACCGAGTAGATTAAACTCGAATCCACTAAGGAAATAACAAAGTTCAATTAACAAATTATGAAGAAATCTTCAATTTCTTCAATGTTCTCTCTAACCTTTCATATACAAGGTTTCATTCCACTATACTAGCATATACACAATACACTCAAGAATATCACTAAGATATTACAAAGATCACAACTCAAGGATCTCAATAATCAATACAGAGAGAAAACCACTCGAGAGAGAGAACACGGGAGAGAAACCCTAGAAGAATGAATAATCATCTAAACGAAGAATCCAGAATAGGATTATAAGGCAACCTTTCAATTCACTTAATCCAACGATCCAAGATGAGCCAAGTGTAGAGCCAAGATTATACCACTTAAATGGAGCAGTAAACCAGTTGGCCCAAGTAACAAGCACAAGCCCAAGTATTATAACAGAACAGGGCCAACAAAACAGAACAGCCCAAATGATTATAATAGAGAGGCAGCCCATATCCAACATTCTCCACCTTGCCAAACTATTCTGATAATTCCTTTGTGGATTCAAACCTAACTTATTTGGTTTCATTTGCTCTAACATATCTGTAAAAGGAAAAACAACTAGAATTGATAATCAACAAAAATTTCTAAGATATTACAAAGATCACAACCAAAGGATCTCAAGAACTAGAAACCAGAGAGAAAACCACTCGAGAGAGAAAATCAAAAGAGAACCCTAGAATACAGAATGACGCAATCTAACCATCGAAGAGTCCAGAAAAGAGATAAAAACAACCCTTTAGTTTCTCCATCCAACAATCCAAAATGTGTCACGTGTAGAGCCAAGATTACACAACTTAATAAAGCAGCAAATCGGTTGGTCCAAAAAACACACACAAGCCCAAATATTATAACAGAACATGACCAACAAAATAGAGAAACCCAAGAGATTAGAATATAGAGGCATGCCATATCCAACAAACCAAAACCACCACCATTCCCGAACACTCATCAACATCATCAAAATGGAAGTCGAAACTTTGAGCAAAATGGCAGTAGCTTTGGCTAGCGATAGCCACCATGGATTCACAGCAAAAAATGGTAGAAAGTTCGGGATTAAATAGAAAACAAAAAATAATGATAGAATAAGTGAAATTGATTCATCTTTTGCCATTTTTGTGTTAAAATCGGAATTGAAAAGTTACAATTTGCCCTTGCTCGCGTCAAATTACTGACCACCACTTGTGTTTGTTGAAGTTCCTTCCATGGGATTATCTAATTAGGGTGGTTGGTTGGTTTGGGCGAGGGGAGTTGCAGTGGTGGTGTGTGTCAGTGGCGACGGGATGTGTAAGGGAACAATTTTCTGATTTTGATTTGGTGGAAAGGGAATGGGTGAGTGGAGGTGAGGTTGGTTTGGATTGGGTTGGTGGGTTTATGTGTGTTTAATTTTTTTGATTTTTTTTAATTTAACTTTTTACCTTATTTTATGTATAAAATGTAAAATAACCATTTTATCCTTTAAAAAAATTATTGATCCTGAATTTGCTCTTCAATGATCACCATTTTGAATCCCTTCAGGATCACTGAGGTGAGTACCTGATTATAAATTTCGGGGCCTCATTGGATTAGTCAATATACGCATAAACTAACCCAGACATTCACATTTATTAAAAAAAATCCTTTAAAAAATGATTTAGATTTGATTAAAGTCAAATTTATGAATCCACTAACGGTCAAACTAACAGAAATCCTCCATTTGAACCCCGAGTACTAATTTTTGAAAGGTCTGAAACGGTGATTAACACAAAATGAAGGTTAAAATAAAGTTTGCAAAAGTCCTTTGGAACCACTGCTACAATTATTCCTATTATTAAAAAGAGATCATCTTCTGTATTGCTGTGTCGAATTCAGTCCACCTAATATCGTACAAAATATTTTTAAAAATCTAGGAAAAACTTTCAAATATAAATAACAATCAACAATTATAGAACATGCAGCAGTTTCAAAACATGTCTAATAAGTATCACAAACATTCACCAAATACAACGCACTTAGTAGTATTAGTTCCAATAAAATAAATATGAACTCCACAAACGTTGTTCTCAGTATTAATACGAAGCCAACGAAAAATCTTAAGACAAAACAGAAATTGACAAGGACTTAGAATGCACTCAATAACACAAACACCAAAAGGATTCTCCAAATAAACCTCAAGCAATCATTCTTTTGATCATCATATTTTCATCCGTTATCCTTTTGCTCCACGGGATTTTTCCACCCTGGACTGCGCAGATAGTAAGCAGTCGCCTTCAGTGGAAAGCTACTTCTGGTTCTTGGATTTCTCCATGGCCCTGGGAGCTATGAACCAAATGAAAGATGTTATGAACATCACATGCTATTCACAACAAATTTGTATCGTAATGAAGTTGTTCAAAATCTAAAATAGTAAAAAGATTCTACAGTTAAACCAAGATGTTTAGTTTTTCATTGATATAGATGATCGTATTAAGCATAAAATTGTATCTAATCTAATGAAAGCATTCAGGCTAACTAAAAGCGCACTATTATACTTGGTCCGGCACTACAAAATTAAAGATCTGTATTTAGTTGAATTGGTTTGACACAATAACTCCGAGCCAAAATTTGTCAACCTACAAAAGTTACAAACCCTCCAATATATTACCACATGGAATGTTCTTTACACATCCCAATTAAGTCGATTTCAGTTCTAAAATATAGGAAATATAAAAAAAAATTGAACCTAAAATACAAATAATTCAGGGGGGGAAAGGGGCAAAACTTCTTATTGCAAATCACAAGAAGAAAACAAAGAAAGACCCCAAAAGCAAAAGCCTGTTGACTTATTTTTATACCCTATTCACAATATCGTCTCCAATTGTTATATTAATTGTGTCTGTATGACTTCAGTCAGTGTGTAAAATAAGAAGCTCCTATGCTGCATTTACAAATGCAAGGAAAATCTTGTAAGGATCTCACAGAAGAAAAATTGCACCAAGCATGCCTTTAAAAGAAGCAAATTTCACTAATTGGTGCTCTAGAACAACAGTAAACAAACAGGCATGAAATAACACAATAAAAAATGCTTACCTAATCCAATAGCATCAGAGCCTTTCATAATTTTGAGCCTCTTGCATGATTCAATAAACATCCTATAACAGAACCGCTTGTGAGCAACTTGAAGAGGCATAGGAAAGATCTCAGTAAAATAAAATACATTGTCATGTTCACTACAATCTCCTAATATTTCTTAAAATTGTCACCTGCCGTAATCATCAAGAAAGTTGACAGACAGAATTAATGGAAATCATCCAAGTGCTTGGAGGAATTTCAGTGTACTAATTGAACAGGTATCACATTTAAGATCATCTAAGAAAGTATCAATACTAGCAGACATTTCATTTGAATTTAAATGTCTACTGTATTCCCTATGCTTTTTCTATGCAGATTCTTTTCAGATATGTCAATTGCGCCTCACTTTGGGACGCAACAAAGTAAAAGGAGAGTGATATTCACAGTCCTTGTCTATTAAGGGCTTCGGATACAGAAATTCCAGGAATTGAACCATGGAAGATGGAGTCCAGAACCCCTAGATGTCATAAATTCTTAGCTATTTTATCCATGGTGATAACATTTTCAATAGCTGTACAAGTTGTAGAAACCTTTTCATGAGGAACTCTTGAAACCAACATAGAGCAAACACATAGCCAGTATCATATATTGTCATTCAGAAAGGAATTAGAATATTTACAGTATCACTTTGATTATCTAATCATAAATAAAGAGAAATAGGAGGTCAAATAATTAAGGGAGAGGAGTCAACAATGACAGCCAAAACATGATCTCAACAAGAGTCAAGGGAAATTCTTTAAGAGATCCCCATAGTATAATAGCCCTATCAAGTAACATGCATTCACAATTCTGTTGTAGTCAGACAAATCAGCAAAATAAAAGGTTTTTATAATTACTTGTGGGGAAAAAAAGTAACAAACTACTCACCAAGTATAGCATATCAACATCATTAGACTCTAAATAAAGAAAGGGAAATCGAACTGTAGACACAAGGGCGAAAATGGTGTTTGGGGGAAGAGGAATCCATTTCATCAAGGTTCTTATAAACGCTCTAGTCTAACATGTGACTCAATTCACCAAGCTCATGGTTGATTAGCATTACATCCCATGGTTATGAGTTTTGCTGTTTGTGACACCTTTCAACCATATAAATGTTGAGAACAAGGCAACCTAACTCCTCTTTCTGGTTTGTAAAATTTCTATCAATTATCCCCGTATTTTGGAGGTAATTTGTAGGGCTTTTAGATTGATAAAGGGTTATTAGGCTATTCTGAAACAGGGATGTATATATCAATTTTATGTATCTTATATGTTACCAGAGAACTAGAAAATGAAAATGAAAATGAAAATGAAAAGCAATGAGGCACAGTGAGGAAACAAAAGGCTTTATTTATCAAGCATCTTAGGCAAAGGGGGCCAAATTTCTGATTCATACAAATTCTCTTACGTTTTTCTTGTTAATTTCTAAGACTGGCTAATGTCGATAGTATTACATATAGCACACAAAATTTTGTAAAATGTTTACGGCCTCGTATATCAAATAATAAATATTATTATGGTGTAGAACAAGACATTATCATGCTTCTATTCTCTCTGCTCTTGCATATATGAAGAAAGTGGATATGACCACAAAAACAAAGCAGGAAGAACAAGAAACTCACTCCCATGGAACATCTCCAACAAGCATCCAGTCACCATCCTTGTCCTCAAATGTTAGCACATAGTCCGATCCATGCAAAAGATCCTTGAACTTGTTCTCACCCAGCATTTCCCTATCTGGAGCTTCCTGTGATCCACATTTTCCTGAAACCAAAATACAAAAATACCTAAGCATCTCATAAACCAAATATTAAATGCGTTAAAAGTTTCGATAGGAAGAAAAGCTTACTTATGGTAAAGCACATGAACATTTTTTCAAGAGCAGAAGAAAGTTCTAGATATGTGGAATATGTCCTGAGGTCCACCTTCCTCAAATAAGGAGCACCATCCATGCTGACCTTGACAAAAAGAGCACCGGGACCAGGTTTACCATCAACTTCATCATTGTTCTTTGAGGTTGTGGACAGAGTATTCTTCCTGAAAGATCTGATTGGAGGCCAACCAACCACCTGAGCCCTGCAAAGTGTGAAAGACTCAATTAACAGTTACATGCCTCAGATTTTTAAACGAGATTTCGCATATGAATAATTATCTTTTTCCCTTGTTCGGCCCATTGAGATTCAAGCACTTACTTAGCAGCAGGTGCACTGCTGTTATTGTTAGAACCATTCATCTTGTCATGGCCTTCCTTTGGTGCTCTTGTTGGCACATCTTTCTTCGTGGATGGCTGAGCCCCAGATGAATTGTTGGAGAGAATCACATTTAACCCGGCATTGCCAGCTAACTTTGCCTCCACAACAGATTGAGGAGTTCCAGAGTCAGAACCAGTAGCATTGAACATCCATTTTCCTTCAGTAAAAACAGAACTTTTTATTTCAGAAAATCCGTCCACAGTGTCTGAGAATCCTCTTTTATTTCCAGAAACAATGGACTTCTGTGTCAACGAGCAGATTCCATCCTTGGAAGGAAGCAACGGAAACAACTGCTTCTCGTCGAGCTTGCCTGAACTCGGGAGGCTAAAGTCTGAATCTCGTTCAGGGGATCGGGATCCAGGAAGACCAAGCCTCAATTCCGTGGCCTTCAAATTCAAATTTTTCTTGTTTTCCTCAGACACATTTGAGACTGCCGAGCTGTCCACTGAAGAACAATCAGACAATCCCAGAAAATTGCATTCTTTCAACCCCGAGCCACTCTGGGAAATACAGTCCACAGATGCTGAAGATGACATCAATGTAGCATTACCACGACCAACCCCCTCAACATCCAATAGCGGTGGAGACATCAGAACAATATAGTGTAAAATTGCCCGTTGACCTGCTACAAATTATACTAGTTTAGTGTTATAAACTTTCATTTCATGAATTTTCTTGTAGGAGCCATTAAAGAACAACTTATTGTTTATGTTGATTTCGCTTGCTAAAGCAAACAAATTCAGATAAATATTTAATTTTAACCCATGCACCAACAAAGTTTTGATAAGAGGGATAAAATCCCAAAACATAGAATTGTAATATCCAGAGTCCAGGAAAAAAAAATCTCCTTTAAAGGCCACTGTGATAAAATTCCTAAGAAGATCTGTTTTTAGGACTATTAAACGACACATAAATCCTAGTCAAAAAATAATATAAATTCGGCAAATTTGACAAAAAAAACCCCGTGATCCAAGTAAGTGCTTGTGATTTGTGAAAAATATATATATATATCAAGTCAACCAATATATCATAATATCAACCCAAAAAAAATGTAAGACATACTCAGAATCCGGTTCAATTTTTCAAAAGGAAATCTTATTAATAATTAGGTGAAACATGCATACCCAATCTCAGATAGGTGGAGAAGAATAATTTCTATAATTTTTTTAGTCAAAGAAATACTGAATCATCAGATAACGGAAAATAACAGACAGTATCTCAGATTTTCGGAGTAACCGTAACCATAAGAAATGAACCCACAGATAATTCAAGGAGAAAACAAAGAGGCAAATTTAGAAATTTTAGACAATATAAAATGGAAAAAAAAAATCCAGGATACTAGATGTAAAACTAAACATAAACAAGCAGTGGTTGTAACCTACAAAAAATCCCTCAAATTGCAAGATCCCAGCTCAGTTTGGCTCCATCAACTCAAAAAATTATGAAGTCAAACAAAAATGTTAAAAGAATACATATGTTAAAAATATTAAAGCACATACCCGAAAAATAATCCTGAAAGTGGGAGGAGTAGAAACGGCACAAGTTAATAGCACATGACGATTTAGAGCTTGAATAACTGTAGGAAATGTACGAAACGCAAAGCAGAGAGAGGAGTTTTAAGGTCCCTCCATTAAGCAGAAAGCTAAAAACAATAGTAATCAGAGAGCTCTTTTGTTTTGCCAAGAAACTCAAAGCTTGGAAGGAAATAAAAAAAAAAGGAGCGATTTTTTTGGGGCTAAAAGAGAATTATGAAGAAAAGTTGGGTACTTTTTTAATTCTTCTCTAATCAAGCGGCTGGTGTCGATTTCTGTAGATGAATCATGGCCGTTTAAAGTGATCAGATAAATATAATTACCTGTCGTTCCGGCACGTGGTAAATTGTGACAGCTAATTATGCCTTTTTTACAGTTTCGTGAAGACAGTTCTTCTGTTTTTACTTTCTGGTCCTCTGGTAATAAATGCTATTGTCTGAAATGACTAATTTACCCGTATTTGATGGCGGATTTACCTTTTTTTTTTGTTGGTACTTTTTGTTTGAAGGAAAAAAAAAAAAAAAAAAAAGGTATTTTGACCTTTTGGAATGAAAGTTCGGTAAAAAATAAATAAATAAATAAAAAGTTGAGATTTTGTGTTGTTGGATATTTTGGTAAAGAGCAGCAGGCCACCGTGCACTGGTAGGGATCTACTTATTTTTGGTTAAGCATGAAAATAACCCCCCACATTGTACTCTTTTGACTCGTGTCAACTTAGAATAATTCACATGTTTGGGAGGTCATTTTTGTTCTTTTTTTAAATTAAGAGCAGCGGACAAATGTTGATAATGCAATTTAATTTCAAACAATTTACTGTGAGCATATTGATTCAATTACGTCACCACGAACTTCAAAATTCGTGAGCCAACGTTTTCTCAAGATTACTTATGAGTATATTTTAGTTCTCATCTATTGACCTTTTCGACTCATTCATGATTTTGAGATGAATAATATCCAAAGGTAGGTGTGTAAATGTAAAACAAATTACTCAATAATTGTCACGCAAGTAGATTACTCATTAATGGTGACGCGAGTAAGGAAGGTAGCCATGTTTTGGTTTAGCCAAAAGGAGTATCAAAATCAATTGCTCTCGAATCTATTGCATTTAAATCAAGATGCGAGTGAAATGACGAAAATGTCGATTTTCACACCAACTTCCATAGGGTCCACCATCTGAAAACAAGGGCAACTTGGGAAATGAAAGAGACCCCAGTTGCTGACTCGCAGCTTGCCTATGGAAAAAAATAAACTAAAAAGTATTACACTAGGGTAGTAAGAAACTATATAGGGAGTAGGGGCAGAAATAGATAAATGTAAAAGTGAAGGACCAAGAAAGAAAAGAAAAATGGGAAGGGTTGACTGGGTGCAAAGAGAGGGATTTGGGGGGTGCGAGGATTGTAATTGGAATAAATGTGCGTGGCCAGGGCCAGGGCCACATGAAGCAGATCTCAATTGATTGTCATAGTGATGTGGGGGGGGACAAGAAAGCGGCAATTGAACTTGATTTGTCGGGTGGTGAGTAGGACAATAACCTTTTTATTAATAATTTTTACGTCCTAAACCTTCTCTCTCTCTTTTTTCTACCAAATAATTGATTGTTTTTATGTGCAAAATCATTCTTTTGTTAAACAAAATGTACATGCTTGGTCGCTCAAGAATCATTAGCTTCCACTTACATTTGCACGCTTCCCCACTCTTCCTTTCAATTCATCTACAAATTTATACGCTAACCTCCCCTCATACATCACTCGCCTGTGTGTGATTTGTTATATGATATTTAATAATTATATTTTTTATTTCATTTATTAAATTGAATGATTTTGTTTAATATTATTTTCATTTAAACCTTGTTTGATGTTCATTATTTTCAAAATACGTTTTTCTCTCTTCTTTTCAACCACATATTTTTCAATGAAATAATATTACACGTAATTCAAAAACTTTTCCTTCATTTTTAACCACACATTCTTCATCAATCTATTATTCTAAAATACATTTTATCTACAAAATGAGGTTCAAACAGATCCCTAGACTTGCGTAATGCAGAAAGATGAATAAATACGTAAATGTCATCATGTATCAAGATCTTAAACAAAACTAGATCCCGTATAAAAAGAATAACAAAATTTAGGCATATACAACAAAAAAATATTAATAATGATGTGAATGAATTTTCAAGTACATGAATCATAAGCAGTGTTTAAAAAGTATAAGGCGTGATTACGTGGGGAGATCAAGTTAGGCAAAAAAAAAAAAAAGGTAAAAAATGTTTCTTATTTTAATATTATTTTNTCCGCATAATACGGAGTTACTCCGCATAAACTCCGCATCTGTGCGGAGTTCAACTCCCCCGCGACGTTTTTTTAAAAAAATTTCTTAGTTTTTTTAATCAATTTAAAATTTATTTAATAATTAAAATAATACCTATCAAACATAAAAATTATCGAATACTATATTTTAAAAAAAAAAAAGCACACTTAGGTGCCAAAAAGATGTGTCTAGGCCGGAAGCGAGACGTTTTGCCCACGCTTCATGTCTAAGTGCATTTTTCAGAACACTGATTATAAGTGATTTCATATATTTCAAATGATTTATCACATAAAGAAATTTGAACTATGAATACGGTAAGTGCTACATATCGAACATTTATTTATATACATTTAATAATATAAAAGTTGTTTAAATAAATGATATTGTATGTTTTATTAAATCGAGCAGATTCTTGACACATGCAAAACCTTTTCTCAATTTCTCATTAATAATTTAAACGTCTCAATTTAGTTGAGCAAACCGAATTATTAAAAAAATAAAATTATATAGGCTATTCATTTTACCTAAAGTTGTAAGTTATTAATTAAATTTTTATGGTATGATAGGAAGGTACATTACACAAAACTGGAAGCGTATAACGATTAATTCATAAGGACCCGTCAAGATTCAATATATGCCGCTTCCAAAATCGAGTAAAAGTGCGAATATGTAGCTGTAGGAGTATGAATAATGGCATCTAAAATTCAATTTACTCTCGTAAAGTATAAATTCAGAAACGACTTCTTGAATAATGTCAATATTACTAGGGGGAGTTGTAATCAAAAAAGTAAGAATTGTTGAAACATCAAACCATCCAATACAAAAGACAGTTTTCGATGCTTGTTACCTTGTTATTTTTGCAGCCTCTAAGAAAAGAAATATGCTAGAAGTATATTAATTGTATAATCAAATACAGTCCAATACTATATAATAAATATTGGGTCGAGTGGATAATCATGTGGGTTTCACTATTGTCATGAATTAAAAGAAAATAAATTAGCCTAACTAGGATAACAATGATTGAGACTCTTGAATTATGATGTCCTAGGCTCCACTCATTTTGTGGGCTTTTTTCTTTATTATAAGTAGATGATAAATAATCACATTATTTTAATAAAAGTAATTATAAAATTATTGTATTTGCAAATACATACATGCAGAAGAAGTTAATTACTCAATAATCACATTATCACCATACGTAAAATTCCACCATCTTTACATTTCGGCGCCTCGAAAAAAAGTCGTACATTTGTTAAAATTTCTCTAGTATTATGACAAGCTAAGGGTGCTTTTATTCATAAATATGCTGGTGAAGTATTAACGAATGCTAAACTATATGGTCGTGTTTCATTCACATATTTTGCTTCTTTGTTCAAATGTTATGGTAGAGTGTCTTTAAAGGTAGACGTCTATGATGAATTTTATTCTTTACATGATCAATTGCTGTCGTGCTTTTTCAAATAGAACTGATGAGGAGAACGTCTATTTTCTCGTTCAAAAACATCTGTACCATAGACATGTATGAATGTTGAAAAAATAAATAAATTATATAAGCCGTAATACAAAATGCAGAAACTATTTTGGAGAAAGAGATGAAAGAAGAGATATAATGATTTTTATGCATGAATAATAATAGTGTTGTTTGGGTATGAAAGTGATGTTGAAAGGTGGAGTAATTAAAAATTAAAAGCACAATTATATTGAATGGAAAATGGTAGCTTTAGGTCCATAGATTGTGCGGGGCTGTGCCGCGACAAGGGGACCCAACGCCAGTTAGACCTCCGCTTTTGCCGGTGACTTTAATGAAGATAGTAATCGATGACGATTAGCTTCAATTAGTTAACCAGGGTTAGTACAAACCACATGTTTTAGAACATGTTTGGCTTAAAAGTTAAAAGTTTAGGGGCCGTTCTCTTTGACTGTTTTGGGACTTTTTTGTTTTCGATTTTTCAAAATAGTGAAAACGCGTTCCCTTTCCTATTTTCGAAAACGCNTTTTTTTATTTTCGAAAACAATTTTTGAAAATGTAAAAAAGAACATATTTTTAACAATCTCAAAATACACCCCCAAAATATAAAACTCAAAATGAATTCAAAATTCAAAATACAAAATTGAAATACAAAGAGAACGGCGTTTCTCAAACATTTTGATACAACACTTTCTCAGTTTAGTAAATAAAAATACTTATTTTAAAAGTAAAGTCGAACCACTATCGATATAAATGACTGATATGTTTTAAAAATAAAATATTTATCATAAAACTTTGATATTTACTTTTAATAAACTTATTTATAAGTAACTTTTAGGCTTAGCCATACACGCATGCCTATAATATTCACACTAAAAGTGTGTATGATGCGTGCATGAGGACGCTAACGGCATTTTTTTTTTTTTTTTTTGGTGTGTTAGAAATAATAAAGATTTGGGATTTCTACTTCTATTTTTGTTCTACGTGATAAAATTATTTTGAACTAATTTTCTTTAAAATCTCTTTTAGTCAGACGAAGCAATTTCATAAAATTAATCAGACTAAAATCAACTTTTAAATTTCATAAGTAATTTTTTACTTTACAAAAGTTCTACCAAACAATGCTAGGATTTTGTTAGGAATTAGGCCATGAATTGGGCATTTTTACTGTCTTCGAGTCAATTATTTTTTGTATATTCATTTTTACATAGAAAATATGACTTGATAACCTTTTTTTCTGCAATGATGACTTGTCGGAAAAAAAGGTAAATAGTCAAGGTTCCATGATAAATCAAAATTACGTTAATGAAATTAGTGATAAATAAATAAGCAAATAATTTGAGGTGAACCGGTAGATTCTTGCCTTTTTTTTTTCCCGGATGGGTTTTTAAGTTTTGGTTCGTACTTGAGATCAAAGCGATTCCTATTTTCTAGTCGATCTGATTGAATTTTGACGTTAAAAAAGGCCCTTAGTATAATAACATGAGCATAGTTTCATAACAATATTTAAGGACAAGTCAAAATATTTTACAACCACAAATAGATGTTTTTTTTTTTCCCTTCCAAATCACTATCGTTCAAGTGTTGACATCTTAAAAGTGTTGGACCACGTAAAGCTTATAGAAGAGTTGTAGCTTTCAAACTTGGCAAAATAGAAAGAAAGCAAATTTGTTCAACCTTCTAATATGGAAATGATACGGCACGAGTTAGACTACAAATGCTCGTCAGAAAATTTATTAAAGAAGTTTGGGGTTGTTGTGTAAAATGTCTCTTACCGGGTGAGTGAGGTTAATTATAGCACATAAGTACAAGGCATTGATTAGACTGGAAGGTAATTTTTGGTCCCTATTGTCCCGCATTTTTTTCAAAATTTATTTTCAATCACACATTCTCCTATAAAATAATTATACATGTATTTCAAAAAAAATTCATTACTTATTAACCACACATTTTCTTAAAAAATCAATATTCGATAAAATGGGGATCAAACGGGGGCTTATTGTCATGCCATACCCTTGGAGCTGAATGAGTTTTGTGTTTTACGTTAAATACATAATCTAAGGCACACAACATAGAATATTTTAAACAACGTTTGATTAGTATTTGGTTTGGTAAAATTCCACTTATTATAAATATCTGCCGATTCTATTTTATGTTTTTCATTTAGCATCAATGAACGTAATAGCACTGCATTACAATGCTAGTAGAAACTATTAATTACTGTGATTATTTATAAGATTCAGATAAAGACCCCCACTTGAATTATTATTTAATTTTTGAGACCCACGAATATTTGAGAGTTATATGAAGATTTCAAGTCAATTTTGAGCGCGTAGTATGTAGTATAATTACTTAATAGTATTATTTTCATATTTTTGTCAAAGATTTTTCTATAATCGTTTTTTTATAAAATTATTTTCAACTACACATTTTGTAGGTCATTTTCAATCGTACATTCTATGAGATCCACAATATATCATTTGCAAAAAAAAAAAAAATGTTTATATCATTTTCAACTATACATTTTAATCCATACATAGAGAGATCCACAATTTATCATTTTTCAAAAAATTAATTTTTATATCATTTTTAACTATACATTTTATATGCCATTTTTTTAATCATACATTCTATGAGATCCACAATTTACACATTTTCCTAGTAGGGCAGCTGAATAGCGAGTAATCTAGGATAAAAGGCTAAGCGAAGAGCAAAGTGTTTTACATGATATGGAAAATGAATTTTCTATAGGTAGGCTGATGTCCTTGTAGTCCTCTCTCCAAACCGACGAAACTGTTTATTTTTATTTATTTATTTTTGATATCCAAGTATCCCAGTTTCATCATATCAATTAATTTTTTTTTCTTTTTCAACCACATATTCACATTACATCATCAAAAAAACATTCTTTCCATTTTAATGTTCATCAAACAGGGGCTTAATATATAACTGTAATTTTAGAATGTATATTATTGTGACATTAACTTATTTAATTATTTATTTAGTTAATACCACCTGATTTTTAAAGGAACTTCACAAGTGTGTCAAATTTGAAAGTGTACCTTTAAAGTTGGTAGCTATGTTCTTGTTTGGGCTCCATTAAAATTTTAATACATTTTTTTATCTACTTTGTTTAAACGTATATTTTTCAATAAAATAATATTACACATAAATTTACAACTTTTCATTTTTTTATCCACACATTCTTAAAGAAAATCACAATTTCAAAATATATGTTTTCCGACAAATACATTATAATGGAGGTCAAACAGGGCTATGTATTTTTTTTATTAAAAATTAGTGATTGACCAAAGGCCCAATCATTTGGCTAATAAGCCCAAATTTATGGACTGGACGCGATAGGAACAAAGGCCAATATATAATTCAAGGCCTTTGTCCAACACTTTCGACTACTTTTCTGTATTCATTTTTACTTTATAGCGAGGCTCCAGTTTACTTTTTCCGAGTAAACATGTTTGAAAAGTTTAGCTCTATTATCCATGGTAATCGTAATAATCACTAATCACCTTTTTTCCAAACAATTATTTACAGTACTAATTATTAAATAGAAAAATTAATAGTTTCACATATTTTTATACATTTTTTAATCAGTCTTCTCCAATTTAATTTAATTTATCGTTAAATATATAATTAAAAGTCTAAATGATCTAGCAAACTTTTAATGAAATATCTTATGATCTTATTCTCATGATTGAAATAAAAAAATTAGAACGGATGAAGTGTTTATTGGACATTGCCTCAGAAACTCAATAAATTTAACCATACATTTTTTTTTGATAATAAACGGAAATTAATATTTGTTTGTTCTTTACAATTACAAATTGTTTTATAGAGACTATCGAAGATACTAAGCATACCGAGTTTCTTCCTTGAAATGAATGACTCTGTTCATTTAAAAAACCAAGATTTAAAATTTTTTAAACATTTAAAAATGAATAAATTTCTTTACAATTTAGATAGAAGTGGAATTCACTACTTTATTGTTCAATGAATATAATAGATTTTTAACATTAATGGACGGTGAAGTAGTGAGATCTACCATCAAGGCTCAGATCCAATGTGATACACAACTTTTAAAATTATCAACTATTCACAATGCAATATCAAAAAAAAAAAAAAAAAATCCAATTCACAATCGATAGATGAAAATCATTTAGTCTACCAAATTGAATAGAGATGGAAGTTTTCACCGTTGAGGTCCAAAATTGAACTATTGGTGCCTCTTCCTACTACCCATGAAAAGAAAAATATATAATCTAATAAAAAAATCTTTTTTAACTTTCCGCATTTTTCCTTTTTCTTCGTTGGCTAACAAAACAGGCAAATGAAAAAGAGCTTTCATGCCCACCACTAAACCTAAACAATATTAAAATCCTCCATGGGCCACCTACTCCCACTCAAATGTATCAAACCTGCGTACAGATTAAAATCTATATTTTAATATCTCAATATTTGTCGTTATTTGAAATTATAATTTTTGAAATAGTATTTTTTTTAAAAAAAATGTGTAGTTTAAAAAGGAAAAATTACTTTGAATTTATGCGTAATATTATTATATTGGAGAATCGTTGGTTAATAAAAAGGGAGAAAAATAGATTATAATTTTAATGGAAGCTAAACGGGGACTTAGTCAAAGCCAACAATCAATTTTAACTACGTATTTTATGGGTTATACAATTTTTCAATTACATATTTTATTAACTTTTATCAAAATTTATTAAAACAGTCTAATTTTAATCCCCTTTACTTTAAAAATGTGTGTGTTTAGGGAGTGGAGGTGGCGTGCGCAGTCCATCATCCATCCGTACCATTTCCCCGGACACCAAATGTACACACGTACCCACCCTTTGCCTTGTATTATAAATACTCACCACCTCGTCTCCTCTCCTCTCATTGCCTCAAATTATAATCCTATTTCCATCGTCCCTTTAAGTTTAATCTTGAGCCTTTTTTTTCTTGGTCATATATTAAGAAATACCATATCATTTATCTTTTGTACGAAAGATAAAAACAAATTGTGCTCTGTTGCACTCTCGATGAGGGAAGTGGGATTAAAGGGAAGTGGGGAGCGGTGATGGATAGTCCATATCATGCTACGCCGCCCGGTCACAGCGAGGGATCTCGACCGTCTCTAGGATTTCCTTTGGGGACTGCCCTCCTCTTGGTGGTCATCTTTAGCCTCAGTGGCATAATTTCCTGCCTCTACCATTGGGACAAGCTCCGCTCCCTCCGCCTCTCGGACCACGACCTCGAGGCAGATGGTGATCAAGGGCCCTCCAAACCTAAAGTCCTCCAAAAGGTAAGTTTTAAGTAATAAAACTTTTGTCGATCAAGTGAATTACTTTTGAAAGTAATTTTTTTATTTACTATCAAAATAATAACTTTTTTGGGCAATTTGATCTCACGGAGTACTAATCAACTCTTGTTTTATTTTCAGAATTTAAAGCAAGAGAAGAACCAGAGCTTGCCAGTTATAATGGCTGGGGATGATGTTCCAAAGTTCATAGCAATGCCATGTCCGCGTGAGCCGCCGGTACGTGCGAAAATCACAGTTGAGGTGCAGAAACCGCCTAAGCCACCACCTCGAATAGCAGTGCCTTTGTATTAATTATTAATACGAACCATAGCTGAGAAATTGTTTGATGTTTATTTCTAAATTGTAAATATGAAGTTGGTGAAAACATACCTATGTTTGGATACATGCTTCACTTAATATATAGAAATTTTGATTTTTTTTTTTTAATATCTACACATATATATTTTGTCCCCATACATTTTTCGACCTCCCAAAAGACAAATAAGAGCTCGGATCGAATCGATATTGATTTAGCTCAGCAATTGATGCCAACATGGTTCATCTGATAGCTTATCGAACCTCGTGTAATAAAGTGCCACGTGTATGCATCAAACAAAATGTTACGTGTAACATGATCGTGAGTTTTTTCCTTTACACATTTTAGTATTAATTGTCCCTCTCTGAACCTAACTGGCCATTTTCTAATATATCAACTTGATTGCAAACGAAAAGTCGAATTTACATATTCGTGATGACAATGATGGGTGATAAGTGCAACGAATCTTTTATATAGTTGGTTTTGATATGGCAATTTTTGAACGAGAAAAAGATGGGCATAAATTTCATTCTTACAATAAAATTTGGTCACCCGAACTTGATATTTCTATGCCACTCAATGAATGGACAGGGTCGTCTACCATATCTACAATTGGGTTACAAACCATCAATTTAATCAATCTTGCAACAAAAGGTGCATTATTAACATCATCACCGGATAGGATAGTGCTTCAAGTAGTGGCGGAGTTAGCCATTTTTTATTGTGAAGTCAAAATTTGAGTTGAAATATTGTAAGCAATATAACATTAATGAAAATAATTGATTACAACACTACGTTGCATGTGGGAATATCGAGTTTCGGTACGTCGGAGTACTAAAATTTTTTCTTGTTTTCTTATGTTCAAAGCTAGTGATTCCTATGACATGAAAAAAAAATTCGTTCATTTTTTCAAATGATTCGTAACGATGATGAAAAACAATATTAAAACTTAAAAAGTAGCGATTAGGAAACAACTTTGAAAGTTTAATAACGATTTGTTAAAAAAATAAAGTTCAATGACTACTAGAGTACCTTGTTATTATACAAAAAGATTTTTAAGTTTAATGACAATAAGAAAATAACGTTGAAAGTATAGTTTTCATTGAAATTTTTACCCATAAATTAATCAGGAAAATCGAAAAATAGTCTCGTATTTTTACATAGTACACGGTATTTTTATTTAATTTCTATCATCAATTATGGTCTATGACTTCCACTCCTTTATCTTTTTCGAATCAATTCGTGATCAAGATTTCAAAATAAAAATACATAAAAAAATAATTAATAATCTACTAAATATGGGTTCGAAGATAATGTAAAGTGTAAAAGTGGGCTTTATAAAGAAAAAAGAGTGTATGGGAAAATTAACATATAGGAGAAGAAGAAAAAAGTTTTGAATTTACGTGTCATATTATTTTATTAGAAAATGTGTGATTGATAAGAAGAGAAAAAAAATTAATTATAATTTAATGGAGGTCAAACGAGGGCTCAACTTTTTTCATGTCACTCAAAGTAAAGAAAGAAAAAAGAAATTAAATTTTTTTTAAATAATGTCTATTTTAAGTAGTCAAACATACAAAATGTGTCATTAAAAACTAGACTTCGGCTATTCATAGACCCCTACTAATAATTTCGCTAGTAACAATTGTTGAAAAGAAAATCCAAGTGATTCTCTGCTCCGTCAATCAAGTTATGAGTGTATGTTTGGTCCTATCAAATTTAAATTATAATTTGAATCGATGAAACACACGTATTATTCACATATTTTATTAACACACTACTTATTATCCTTTTTTACCTACTTCATTCTATAAATTTGGAACACACCCCCACCCCCCACCCCCAGATGATATGAAGCATCTTCTCAAAAATAAAATAAAAAAATTAGGTCATTACAACTAAAGTCAATTATCTCTATGATGAGAAGCGGCCAAAGAACATAATCACACATGAAGACTTTAGTCTATTTCTAAATCCCCTGACCTAATTTTACTGTGCTTTTGGTCCACCCAGTACATATCAAATTGTACTGGTCCGTGATCATTAATTTCTTCCTTCTCCACTATACTTTGTTTTATTTTAAATTTAACACTCAATTCAAAATTAAATTATTTTGGATGAGCAAAATTTGTCAACATCTTCTTAACTTTTCGACATCTAATTTTATAAAACCAAACAGCGTCAATAATTCAATAACTAACCTCGGAAAAAAACCAGTGGCTTCATTATCTATCTTATTATACTACATTCGAATAAAGACACACGTAATTGCACTAAAAATGTACGGATTATATAAACAGGCCGGCCCCTCCAAATTGCAGGAGGGACCCTTGAAGAATTAAAAACCGGATAGATAGATATAGGACTTTTTTCAAGGGACAGCTTGTAGTGGCCAGTGGGTTATTAGTGCACTTATCTAATCAACCAACTATGCTTCCGTCACTATAGTAGTTCATTCAATTTTTTTTTAGTAATGGTCCGTTTGATTGTAATGATGAAATTTGAGTGGAAAGAAAATGAATTCCATTGAATTAAATTGCTTAGATTTCATTTTACTTGGAATTGTCAATTAATTATATTTTATTGATATAATTTTTCACCTCGAAAATATTGAAATTTTGAATCTTTTTGGTATTCGTTTGACTTTGTTTTTCATGGAGATTGTCCATTAAAAGGATTTTTTTTCTTAACAATTGGTGATAGAATTTGTTTCCATTGCCAAAAATTAAATATATATAAAAAGATATCTAGAAAATCAATTCCCATCAAAACCATGGGAAAATGAATTCCACCAAAACCTTAAATTGGGCACACGTGGGGCTTTGGGTGGAAAATTAATTGCCCAGAAATGAATTTCACTCAAACATGTCATATGGGTGGAAATTGAATTTCTTTTCCATTTTTCATGAAATTTTTATTGAATCAAACAGGGCCCAAGCTATTTTTTATTTCTTTATTTTTAACATTATCGGTGGTAAGTTATGTTTTAATTGATATTTTATTGTTGACGATATTTTTTATCTTTAATGTTTAATTTTTCTTACAATAAGTTAAATTTATTAAACTTCTTATTTTTTCATAGATTATCTACATATTTTAAGCATTAAAATCCAATGTTTAATTTTTTCATATACTTCACATTGCTAAAGTTTGATATGGGAATTGTTAAAATTCAACGACCTTTTCAACGCCTCTTAAAATGTGGGTCATGATAAATACAGAAGTTGAACTTAATGTGAATCCCACTATAATTGGCCAAATTTGATCGATTTAATAATTAAGAGATAATGTTGAATAATACTTCATTTTGAAGTTTGAATCATTAAAGATAAAAACCTATCGACGATGCTCTCCTTCGCGAGCGAATCATATTTAGTTATTTACCTTTTATAAATTTGATAATATAAAATTGAATTTAGGATCCTTGTTTGTACGATAACGATAAGATGTTAACGAGATTGGATTGCGTGTTGCACTAAACATTGAAAACAAATCACTTACTGTTACACGGAAATAAATAAATAAATAAATTTAATCCCATTCGTTAAAAGAATTAGGTTTATGTCCCCTAATAAAGAGGCTAGTTTGGATTTAATCCCATTCGTTAAAAGAATTAGGTTTATGTCCCCTAATAAAGAGGCTTGTTTGGATTTAATCCCATTCGTTAAAAGAATTAGGTTTATGTCCCCTACTGAAGAGGCTAGTTTGGATGCGTGGGGTACTTCAAATCAAAAGAATATAAATAAATATCGATTTGGCATCACCTTAGTGGAAATCCTCATAAAAGTTAGGTTTATAACACGAAAAAAGCAGTGTTAATTCTCAAATTATATCAAAGAAAATTTATGGTGTTTTCTGTTGGAAAATAATGTTTGCACAAAGAGAAATGTAGAAGAAACAAAACAAATGATCAAGAACTTGCA
>CAIGRB010128840.1:13522-38429 GCA_903798255.1 Fraxinus quadrangulata | reverse complement strand
TAATGTCTTTTTATGTTAATTTTCACAGCTTTATCCCATTTATGTTACCAAAATGCATATCATGGTTAGACCAAACTCATTTTAAATTTGACATATAAAGTTCGAGTCACGTAATCTTTCATGTTTCATGTACTTCTAACATTGAACTGAATACATATCTTCTGCGATTGAAAATACTTTTCTCGAATATACTTGTGTTAAGAACTCAACTCGATCTTCAAGTATAATTTGGCATAAATTCAACTTCAACCTACTCGTTGCTTGAAAACTATAAAATGTCGAGTTAATTTTTGTGTCATAATCTGGATGGGAGATGGCAATAGGGTGGCAGTAATGATTCTGAAGGACCAAACTGCAAAAAGAATACAATTACTAAAGTAGCACAGATTTTTTTCTTCAACTTGCATGACAACTAACGTGGCATTACCTAATTGGCTTAACCTCTTTCTTTTTAAGAGTTTGGCGTGGAACTGGTGCTTTCTGATATACAGATATTCTCTTCTCCTTAAAAGCATCTCTCACCTGCCATAAAAAGCTAAACCCATTAAAAAAAAGCAATTAATTAACATTAATAACTGTTTATTGTAATTAATTAATTTGTTAAAGGGGTAAAATAAATGTTTTATTGCGTAAAAGGTGAATATTCTGCTCCATAAATTAAGTTACCATAATGACACAGCCTTTTGGGGTTTTGGGTTTTGACACTTTATTTATTGGAATAGAGAAAAGATACCATAGAGCAGAGATTGTACTTTGCAGTGGTTTGATTTCAAAATTATATATTTCTTTGAAGTTTAAGGATATGAAATTGGTCAATTTCATTTTGACTAAAAAGTTCTAAAGTCTTACATAGACCATGACAATCTTTTCTTGAAGTAACAATCAAATTATTTGATTCCTTAATTTAATAATTACTATAATTTTGTGTCCGGGTAAGGAAAAAAAATTCCGTACAAAACAAAAAACATAAAAAAACCAAGGGGATGTTTTATTTGTAGTTCAGTTTTATGTTTTGTTTTTTGAATTCATTTTGAATTTTGTGTTTTGAGTGTTTATTTTGAAATTGTTAAAAATGTGTTCTTTTTGGCATTTAGAAACACCCAAAATACGTTTTAAAAATTTTGGCTTGATTATAACTGAAAACACACAAATGACAAATTTGTCGTTTTAAGTTTTCTTTGTAAATTTTTAACTTGTTTTCAAAAACAGGTTTTCGAAAATGAGAAAGAGAATGCGTTTTCATTATTTTGAAAAATCTAAAATAGAAAACAACTTGAAAATAATAAAGAAAATAGACTTTAACGCTTGCGGATGTGATTGAAGTCTTTTACAATTTTTTTTATATACATATATAATCTAGTACATAAGAGAAAATATCTCGTCAAACAAACTACAATCTATAGCTAAAATGGTCACATTTTGATCTAAAGGTGAATTGTGCAATATTAAAGATAAAAAAACAAAGTTGTTTAATCTTGATTAGTAGCGTGTTTGACATGCAAACATGCATTTTATTGAAGTGGGTTGGTTAATGTCTGTCTCACATCCAAAATTAATTTTGTTGAAGTTTTGATCTCATAACTTTCGTGAACTTCATATTATCTCCACGTAATAGAAGTCATATTTTTAAAATTAAAATGAAAAAAAGGGCATTTTTTTAGTAGAAAAATGAATTTTTTTTAAAAAAAAAGAAAATTAAATTAATTGAACAAAAATAGGTCATTCGAAAAAAAAGTTAAAATAAGGTAAGAAATCCTGTGATTTATCTCTTTATCAACTAATTATGTAACCTACTCTTGCTTTATGGTAAGTAATCCCTGAATTTATATGTCAAAATATCATTTCTCTAATTATGGAATGAGAAAAATTAATCCAAAATCACAATTACCACAAGGACTTAACACAACAGTATTTTAGTTAAGCTCCTTGCGTTTTTCCTTGAACAAAAATTCTTGAACAACTCTCTCAGTACACTCTTCAATCTCTATTCATGTTTGTACCTTTCTTCCTCACTCTCTAAAACCCCAAAAAACAAAAAGATTTTGTCATTGAAATGCCAAGGCTTTCCTTTTTTACTTTTTGTCGGGTGTTTTCTTGGATTTTCTTGAAATAGGATTAGATTGTATGTATAACAGATTCCCATCATTTGAAGCTTTAGAATTCGTTCTTGGTTAATTAGCTTCTGGGTTTTTTTGTATTTGTTTAAATATTGAAGAAAAAATGAATCTTTGTAGCTCTCGAACTGTGAATTCCTTGACTGTTCAAAGCTCAAGTACAACAAGGAGACCCGGTGATGGGGTGGTCCACCTGTTTCCGGCGGGTCTAAGAGTACTTGTTGTGGATGATGACGTTATTTGGCTCACTGTACTGCAGAGAATGCTTCAGAAATGCCTATATGAAGGTATAATTCTACACAATTAAGCTGTGTTTGTGAGTGAATACTTTTGGGATTTTATGTAGTTTTTACATTAACTGACAACCTCAAATCTTTCCTATTTGATTTCTGGATTTTTTATTTTTTTTTATTTTTTATATATAAGCGTGTGTTGAAGGAGGAGAATTTATGGAGATGGTTTTGATGTTATCATTGGCTTGTAGATGGTTTATTTAGCGCATAGTTGTAATTCTATTTACGAATATCGTTATTTATGCAGGAAGATGAACATAGTCAGGATTCATAATTCTATGAACAGGCACCATAGTTAACTTTGTTGTGCAGACGTGTATAATCACAAAAGCTTTTACTTTGGTTATGTTATCTTGGAATTCGTTTAATAAGAAATCTTTTATTCCGAATCTTGTCAGTAACAATACACAATCGAGCCGAGGCTGCATTAGAGTTACTCAGGAAAGACAAAACTGGCTTTGACATTGTTTTGAGCGATGTTCATATGCCAGATATGGATGGTTTCAAACTTCTAGAGTGTGTGGGGCTTGAGATGGACTTACCTGTTATTAGTGAGTTTCTTATTCATTGGTTTCACATAGTTTTTAACCTAATACTAGTTAGGAGTTATATTCTGAGATTGGATTTTTTGTTTGATTTTTTGTTTGATCAGTGATGTCTGCGGATGAAAGCAAAGATGTTGTCATGAAGGGTGTTACTCATGGTGCATGTGATTATCTCATTAAACCAATTCGCATTGAGGCATTGAAGAATATATGGCAGCATGTAGTTCGTAAAAAGAAGCAAAACCGGAAGGAAATAGAATTTGAGCTACCTGGAAGTGTGGAAGATGCAGAACAGCAGGAAAACCAACTCGAAGATGCTGACTACTTATCTTCACCTTATGAAGAGAACAGGAAAAATTCCAACAAAAGGAAAGATGAGCAAGATGAAGAAGAAGAAATGGATGATACATCTACTTTGAAAAAACCACGTGTGGTTTGGTCTGTCGAGCTCCATCAACAATTTGTAAATGCCGTTAATCAACTTGAAATTGACAGTATGATTTTTCTCCCTACTTTTTCTTGTCTTTCCCTCTTCATTTTTTTACCCACATTTTCGTGAATGTTTTTCATTGGTTGGTTACTATTTTTTCCTGTCTTTGATAGTTTTAATGTACGAAGCTCTTTTCTTTATTAGTTTGTATTCTATGTTTCTTTACTTTAATACCGGGGGAACAGACTGGACTTGAATGGTTGTTCAGTAGAATGGAGGTTACTCTCTCCTAAGCATATTACTTCTATTGTTGATCTTGGAAATGAACTTTGCGGCACTAAAGCTTGGAAAACACCTTTAAATTCTTTGTGTTGATTTACGAACATTTGGGAAATGTACTTCATCAAGTTCTGCTGCTGAGGTCTTTTTGTTACTTCCAAAAATAATTGCGCACTTCTCAAATTTCTATGTCGAGTAGAAAGGTTTTTCCCCTTAAAAGTTTGCAAGAGAAACTTCTTTTCATTACTTAAATTACTTCAGCATATTCATTGTTTTGAATAGAGGCCGAGGATTCCTAAGCAATAGTTCATTTTTTTTACAAAATCCTTAGCACCCTCATCATTTACCCACAACATATTATCAGAAATGCAAAAGAAATAGGTTTTTGTACTTTCTGTTGACTAAGCCTTTTTTTTTATTATAGGTTTTGGAGTCCCAAGGCTTGCATAGCCTATATGGTTTGTTTTGTAGCCTAAAACACTAAATCTAGCATTTACTTCGATCTCTGCTCATTTTCATTTCATTATTTCTATCTAATTTATTATTTGTTTGTTAGAGAAGCTAATTTTGGTTTTAGAGAACCTATTGTTCCAATTTATCATGGTTGCATGACCAAGAATTCCTAGGTTATATCAAGCTCAATAGATGCAAAAGAGGATATAGGAACTTACTCAAATGGAAAACTTTTATAGGTAGCACGCAAAAACCTAAATAGACATTTTTGAGTTAAACCACAGCCTTTTTGGACCTATCAGAAGGTGGCTTTGACTTTCAAGGATGGACGTAATGTTTTGGAGAAGAATGTTAACCCTTACCATAATGTTGTAGCTCGTGCTGGTCATGAGT
This sequence comes from Fraxinus quadrangulata, assembly GCA_903798255.1. Classification (NCBI taxonomy): domain Eukaryota; kingdom Viridiplantae; phylum Streptophyta; class Magnoliopsida; order Lamiales; family Oleaceae; genus Fraxinus; species Fraxinus quadrangulata. Next base: position 33,922 of record CAIGRB010128840.1, on the reverse strand, counting down.
ATGATACATTGGTAAAGCAGGTAGCATATGTTCTTAATATCAATTCTGGAGTTTGAATTAAAGTTTTACATTTCCATGGAAGAATTAACACATAAGACTTCCTTCACTGGGAAGCTAGGTTGGAGTAAACGGATAAAGCTAATGTCGAAAGAAATGTACTATTATTGAAGATGAACTTAAAGGGATTGTGCTGCAATTAGGGCTGTAAATGGATCGGATTTTCCCATATTCAATCAGATCCGATAAGAATAATTATCCGATCAGATAATCCAACGAATATTTGATTGTTAAATCCATATCCGATTTGCTATATTATCGGATATCCGATCCGAAATTGAAGAAATTAGGAAGATAGAAATTTTATATTAGTCAACTTCTTAACCCTAGAATTAAAATGCCCAAATATCTTTTTATCCAATTCTTTGCCCACCTATTTATAGATTGCAAATCCTATGATATTCTAGTGAGTATCGGATGTGAGGAGGGAAATTGGGAACAATGAAAGCAACTCCAACTGTCTGCCCCTTTGGTTGTTTAATTTATAAAATAAATTAATTATTTTTTATCTTATTTTAATTAATAATAAAATTAAAAACTTTCCAAATATTTCAATTAACAATATTATATTATTATCTAATATTATTTATTATTTGAAAATTATGTGTGAAGTATAATACAAGTTTTAAAATGTCAAAAAGTATGTGTAATAAATTATACGATAATACATAAAATATATTATATTATTATAACAAATCGGATCGAGTTGTTATTGGACTGAGACCTTAAATCTAATCAATTGACAGCCCCAGCTACAATGGTGGAAATTTTTGGAAGAGCACTGACTAGATATGGGAAACCTAAGATTCAAGGAATTGATGAAGGTATAATCTAGAAAGCAATTTTTTGCTCACTAAGTATATGGCCTTCTGTGAACAGTTACATAGTTTGCTTTGCCAGGATCTTAGGTTTGACGAGCAAACCCTCAAATCCTAATTTTTTTAGTTCGAGTTGACCTCTATTAGACGGATGTGCAACTGATAATTCGTTGCTTGTAGGTACTGAGAATTGGTACAAGTGAGGAGATGAGTATTAGTCATTTTTTGAACCTAGATTTTGCATATCAACAAGCTCTAAAAGTAGAGAAATGGTGTGTCAATGCACAGGTAGACAGCCTCTGATAACACATCAGATCACTTCTTTGAGTAAAATAAATTTATTCTTTTTGGGCAGAGAATCTACTCAAACCACGTCTTAAATGACCTGGCATGTAATGGCATTGAGAATATGATCGATGAAAGTGCTGAAAGATCAATTAAGTGTGAAGAAGGAAATAAATTGTTATGTTTTGGAGCTGGGAGAGTTGTTGGCAACAACACTTCTCAAACTAGCCTTAAATTGTCACAAGATATGCCCACTTTTCCTAGTGATTAAAGCTTTCATAATTATTGTTGGTTTTGGAATTATCCCAGGGGTTTAAAGTTTCTTATTTACATTAAGTTCCTAGTTGGAATAAGTTTAGAAGTTACAGAGCCTATTTCTAGTGCTGGGATTTAATTCTGAAGAGCTAAATCTCTGGTATTTAGTTTGATCAAAGCAAGTATTCCTTTGCCATTTCGATCTCTTTTGGTTTAAGCCTGTTTGCTTATTAAATTTCGTATCCGAGCAGCCATCATTCTTTATTTATTATGGCAATGAAATGAATCTATACATGTGTGATTCTTGTCCATTCATGCCTATATTTCTGCTGTCAAATACTTGCATTTGTTTTTTTTTTTCTACTTTACAAATGGAAATGCTGATCTTGAAATTATTCTTAAATTAAATATTCTCCTTGCTATAATGATTCTGCTATCATATTCTAGTATTCATTATTTTAGAACTCTACGTGTGAATGCAGAGGCTGTTCCTAAAAAGATTCTGGAATTAATGAATGTTCCTGGGCTTACAAGAGAGAATGTTGCAAGCCATCTTCAGGTTTGATGAAATTTTCTTTTCAATTTCCCATTTGATATGCAGAAGAAACTTGCATTAGTCTAGTATTTCAGTTGAATTGTATAAGTTTAGATTTTTTTTTTATGTAGACACCCGTATTCCACTTCCCTTGGAAGATTCTAACAGAAGAAATTACTTGATTCAGAAATATCGTCTGTATCTTAGAAGGATAAGCGGGGTATCACAGCAGCAGAATGGATTCAATAATTCTTTTAGGGGACCTCCCGATGTGACCTTTGGATCTATATCTTCACTCAATGGCCTTGGTCTTCAAGCTCTAGCTGCTTCTGGTCAGATTCCTCCACAAAGTCTTGCTGCAATCCAGGCAGCAGCACTTGGTAGAGTGGCCACTACATCTGCCATATCTGTGCCCCTAATTGATCAAAGAAATATTTTTGGCTATGAAAATCAAAAGTTGAGGTTTGGTGAGGGCTATCAACAACTAAATGATAATAGTAAGCAAATGAAGTTACTTCATGGAATCCCAACAAGTATGGAACCAAAGCAACTTGCCACATTGCACCAATCTGCAGAGGACTTTGGGAATATGCAAGTCTCATCCCTATCAAGCAAAAGCGGCTATTTAATGACACAGTTGGCTCAACCACTATCAAGGAATCAAATTTCAAATGAAATTAATGGTGGTCATGTCTCGGGTCTTTCATCATCGTTTGGTCAACCTACTTTATCACAGCCCAATCCTAGTGGTGTTCTGACCAGAAGTGAGATTGACAATGGTTGTGGGGCTGTATACAGTTCCGTTTCTCATCCCTCTGCAGCTGTAGATTTCTCCGTGAATCCCAGCATACAGTTGCCGGGTAATAGGTTTGCTCCTGTGAGTAACCCAAGGATGTCAACCTTTGCCTCTAAAGGGATTCTTCAAGAAGGGGCCAAGTCGGATATGAAAGGTTCAAGAGGTTTTCTTGCTAATTATAGTGTTTTTTCCAATCTGAATCAGAATAGAACCCCAGATTGGGGGTTGCAGAATGTTGGACCGGCCTTTGAACCCACACAACATTCAAATATGAATCAACAACTTAACTCATCCCTTGCTGATAATACGCTGAGTAAGGCCAAAAAACTCCCTGATATGGGCTTCCAGAATACCCTATTTCCTGAACAGTTTGATCAGGAGGATCTTTTGAGCTCAATTCTCGAAGAAGTAAGCCTCTTGATTTCTAACCTTGGTGCAGCTTTTTTCTAGAAATGTGACACTAATGACTGCATTTCTTTTTACTAATTCAAGCATTTTCTTGCTGTAGCAGCAGGAAGGCACTGGACCAGTTGAAAGTGAGTTTGGTTTTGATGGATATCACTTGGACAATCTCCCCGTGTAAGAGTTACATATGCTGTTAGCTTATTTTACTGTATATAGTTGCAGATATGCTGAAATTGACCTCTCGTGATCCAAGGCTAGAGATTCAGATTTTTACTTCTGCATTTTTCATTGTGAATGTTTTATGTGCTTCTTTCTTGTGAAATCAAAACACAATATAACAATCCATCAGGTGGATAAGCTATGAACGAAGATGAAAGAAGAAATGCCCATGACATGCAAAATTTTGGTTGCAGTATGAACATATGGTTTTAGGAGAAATTTCGTTACATTTTCATGATTGTTGGTTCTAGACGATTTAGTATGGGATATAAATTTTATCAGCTTCTCTGCAAACTTTTGAGTCTTCTCTAACTCAAATAAGATTGAATCATTTTTTCTTGAGGATTTGGATATAACTTACATATTTGATTTGTGGAGGTATTATTTTCATTTGGATCTAATGTACATACGTGATTCATCATGCTTTTTAAAACTCGAACAACGATAATGAACATCAAGACTGATCCAATTTTTGCGAGCATTACAGTTAACGAGGTTCTTGACAACCGGATATAAAGATCTAGAACACTAACAAAATTCAAGCAGGAAGCTCAAGTGATCCCAAAACTTGATTAACAAGAAAATAAAGTGCACCAGAAAATTCTCTTATCAGAATCGTTAGTGCAACCCACCCACCAACCAAACACAAAGCTATGTTTAGTGTCCCACTGTTGGTTTGGTAGTGGTAATGGTACCCTTCTATTTTCTCTTTTCCTAGAGCAATAATAATAATATATTGTTGGGTTTTTTTTTTCCACCCAAATTAGGTTGGATTTTAAAAAATATATTTTTCCTTCTTTTCACGTATTTTTATTGGGAAAAATATTGTTTCCTTTATTGCACGTGATTTTTGATCTTGTTTCTATGTTTGTGATATTTTTAAGGTTTTGCATGCACTCTTATAAATACTAGACTTTTTTCACAAGTTTTGTATTATTAAAATATAGAATAATTGTGTAGGCACAATTATTATATTTGTTTTCTCCATATTAGTTAATTAAATAATATATTCAGTTCCTCTACCAATTAGTTCTTTTCCCTTTATATTGTTTTTTGTTTGCAATCATATACTTTATATTGTGTCATATGTATTACCTCGATCCGTTTTATTTCCCAATATATATTTAGTTGGTTTTTAAATTACTCCTCAACGTCTTGTACATTTTGGGTGTATAAATTGAGGGGATAATTGCAGCGAAAGTCCCAAACTTTTGGGACATTATCAAACTTTTTTTAAACATTTGATTTGTTTCAATCATCACCCATAATATTTCCAAATGTGGCAGGTGAAGTCCTTTTGGACAGTTTTCATTTATAACTCTGATTAAAAATTTAACTTTGACCACGTTTTTAATATTTTAAAAGGGGCGAAGAGTAATTTTTCATTTATCACATTAAATAATTAAAAAAATAAGAAATAAAAAAAACACACACGTCTTCTTCCACTCAACCCTCACCCATCCCACCTCACCTCAAATCCAAAATCCACACCGAACACCTCCACCAACCACCTGTCGGGAGCAACACAGTTTCTCTTCATCTTTCTTATATTTACAGCAAAATAAACATATTAGAAAAAGTGGGCACAAAAATCAACAGAAACAATGAATTTTTTAAAACTTGTTGAGTCCAAGAAATCTTGTAAAAGGAATAACCAAGAAGAGAAAGAGCACAATTATTAGCAGCAGAAATGTAAACTAAATAGAACCTAGTAAATTGCGTGAATGATATGAGGTCTTAACATGGAGTGTATATCTGTAAGAAGAAGAAATAAATAGATTAGATAAAGTGGGCACAAAAATCAATAAAAACTGATTTTTTCAAAACTAAGGAATAATCAAGAAGAGAAAGAGCACAATTATTTATTTCTTCTTGTTCTTGACGACCCTATACGTTTTACGCTACAAAAGTAGTCTTTCCTCCTCAATTTCCCTTCAGTTTTTCAACAACAGTTCCTGTCCCAACTAAAACTCCTACAAGTTACCTACTAATAATGGAAAAAACTGGAAATTCAATAGCTCCATTTTCTTTTTTTAATCACCAATACGATGCAGAGGAGGGGAGTCGGTGGTGTGGGGTTGGAGGAGGAGAATGAAATAGAAAAGGACACCAGAAGCTGCCAAATTCTCAGTCACCCTTTCCCTTTCCCTTTCCCTTTCATTCTCGTCTCTTTCTGATTCCTATCTGTACCCGCGATTCTCTTTCATGCAATACGCCCTTTCAATAAAATAAAAAGGGGAAACTGTGTTGCTTCCGGCAGGTGGCTGGTGTGGATTTTGGGTGTGAGGTGGGGGAGGGTGAGGGTGAGGGTGAGGGTGAGGTTTGAAAGGAAGAAGACACAGGTGTGTGGTTTTTTTTTTTTTTTTTTCAAATGTGATAAATGAAAAGTTACTCTTTTACCATTTTTAAAATATTAAAAATGTGATCAATGTTAATTTTTTTTTTATCAATTGATAGAATTATGGATGAAAATTGTCCAAATGGCTTTACTTAGGGGTGACAATTGTAACAAATCAAAAGTTTAAGAAAAGTCTGCTAATAATCCAAAAATTTAGAGCTGTTTATGCAATTATCCCTAAATTGAGTGATTTAGATTTAGAACAACTCAACATCCATTTCCTCTTTTGCCCATGACGATGGAAAGTAGGATTGGATATCATTTGGTTCGGTTATAAGGAGAACGGAACCAAACCTGAATTTTCGAGTATCTAATAAATGGAATCGTTGGGTCCAAATTTAATTATGGAACTGTTCGGATTCGGTTCGATTTCATTCATTTCTTGAGTTCCGTACAATAATTAATTTTTTTAATATTTACAATAACGTTATATTAATTCAACTAATGACATGTTCAATTTTAACTTTTAGATAAATAATGTAGTTCAATCTCATAATATTTTCTATGTTTTTCTTTATTGAGTTCTTCATAGATTTTGACTTTTAAAATCACAGAAAGAAGAGGAAAGCGAACCCACAATAATAATAAAAAAACTTCAAAATTCTATTTCTCCAGAATGGCAAAAAGGATACTACGGTAGAATAAGATATTTGGGTAAAATTTAGATTAATTTGATTAATTGAATTTGGGCTAGAAATTAGAAATAGAAAAATTATATTTTGAGTTTGGGCTAAATTAATTAGTTAGCAAATTTATTTAGAAAAATAACTTGGCTTATTTAAGATTTAAAAAAAATTAGAAATATTCGGTTGTTATTCGATTCTTCATTTTTTGGTCTAGAATCGAACCAAACTCATCGGTTCTCGATTCAAATACCTGTTTAGGTATTTAACTTAAAAAGAATTGCTCGATTCGATTCAAAAATTTTGTCCAGTACTAATGAAAAGTTAGTTCATTTATTATGAAATTGATATTTCTCTTAGCTTTCTACTTGATTCCTTGGGGCTTATTAACAAGAAAGTTAGGCATTGAGTTGTTAGACATATATGTTCATAGGGCAACTAAGGTGGCAAGTTAGTGGAGTCCATTCACTAGTTTTTCGAGCTTAGTCGATTGTTCTTTTCCGAGGCATGAACACAATTTAAAGATATGCATTAACCTATCATGATTAGCATACATTATTTGGAAAAATTAGGGTTTGGATCCCTAACCCTTTGAACTAAGGTTCTAGTTCCCGATGTGATTGAAATCCTTATTATAAACATTAAAATTGCTAACGATTTTTTCTCGGCATAAAGTTAGACGTTAAGTAGTATGACGATATTAGCCTCCAGCTTTAAGTCACATAAACATTGTACGTATTTAAAAATTCATATTGATGGATTCCACGTGAATATCAAATTTAAAACATCGCTTTTGAAGACTGAAGATCCAAAATCACATTACTTGAAATGCTAGAAAGCTCGATCATTTTTTATCAAAGGGGAGAGAATTATGGAAGAAAAGGAGCCGACACGTATAGTTATCCCTAAAACTCCTTTTTGCTTATAAATAATGGAAAATTACAATGGAGAATCATTCATTTGTATTAAAACGTAATGGACCTCCTATAAAAGTATCCTCAATTATTTGATAATGAAGTATCATAATTCTTAATCCAGCCTGGAAAGTTTGATTGGTCACTTAAAAATGTAATTTGCTTCTCTAATAAAAATACTTTTTGTGTGTCTAATTCAAGAATAAAATACCATCACATTGTACTCAAGTCAAAAAAGTTATCCTTTTTCGATTTTGTTAAAAACCATATTTTTTTTAATTTTTTTTTTTTTTTTTGAGATTTTGATAAAAATTAATGAATATACATTTGAAAAGTTGATCAAGATGTGAATTCTATAAAATATAGAGTCAAACAGAGTATTGTGTGAAATGAAGATTTTAATACAAAGAAAATGTTTACACCTCAGTCTTTAGGTAGTAGGAATTTGATACATACTGCAGAACTTGGACCACAACACGTGAAAAATATCATTTACCATTGCAATAAAAGATCCATTTCAATGTGTCCAAAAGATAGGCGGTCGGTCATAAATTAATTAGGGTAATGCTATACGTACCATATGATTTACCGAATCGATAAGTGGCGGCTCCCTATTGGGGGGCGCCGTGGGCCCGGGGGCCGCCACTTGTCGATTCGATAAAAGATTAGGTAAATTATTATGTACAAATATAATAATCCAATTAATTATAAGTAAAAAAGAAGAGTACCATCAATAGCTTAATTGAAAATTGGTAAAGTGCATTTTTTTTTAAGGATCCTCTGCTACAAAGAAACTAGAAAGTTCATAACTTCATCCACAAGAGAGAATCATTTGTACTCGAAAATTTCTCCACGACTCCATTCACAAAAAATTATGACAACAGTAGATCGCATTTATACCATACAAAATTTACTGGATAAACAAATTTAAAATTAACCATATCAATTCTTTTTTGCTATTCTACTTAAATTTATCGATAAAAAAACTACACAATAAAGACGATAGCAGATCTAGACTCGAACACCACTCCATCTCACGTTCACATTCGAGGGAAAAATAAGAGGTCGGTGCACCTTTTCTTAATCATCTTTACTGTTTACCATTTCTATTAATACAAGGCTCCATTACTTGAAGCTTTATTCCAGGTAAAGTGAACCGATTTATTAACATTCGACTCATTACACTCATTTTTCCTCAGCTCCATCTCTAGGTTCTTGAATTTCTCTCTAAAATCCCAATAAAATTCTTGGATTAGTATCTAATTTCTATACAATACTTGCACAAATGGAGATTAATCAGAAGGTTCAATTCTTTTTGCTCAATCTTTTTTTGATAATATTGGTGTCATTATCAAGAAGAGAGTGTTTGGTGTGTGCTGAAAATTCTACTTCATGGGTTGGATCAAAGTATCAAATTGAATGCACAATGTGTTCTGCCTGTGACAATCCATGCGATACTCCTTCATCACCGCCGCCGCCGCCGCCACCTTCCTCCACCATCAACAACTGCCCTCCACCGCCTTCTCCTTCTGGATACAACAACCCGCCACCAGCAACCTACACTTACTCTTCACCACCACCACCTCCTGGTAGTGGTATTGGCTACTATTACCCTCCGCCACTCCAAAGCTTTCCTTCAGGTCCTGCACCACCACCTCCAAATCCAATTGTGCCTTATTTTCCATACTACTACCATAATCCCCCACCACCACTTTCATCATCTCCACCATTGAAAAATTCAATATCTTTCTTGATCACAATGCTTTTTGTACTTTCATGTTTCTCATAACAATGGGGGGAAAAACACTTTTATTATCATTAAATAAAGTGTCAGATTCACAGATCTTCAAGCTTGCTGAGTTGAGTTATTGGTCTTCATACCTGGTGTGAAATTAGGAAAATTTCTCATTTCCAAGATTTCCCTTTTTGATCCATCAAGAAGAAGAAGAAGAAGAAATGCAGCGGAGTGGAGTCATCTGTAAATTCTCGACAATTTAAGTCCCTTTTCTTTTATGTCAATTATGCTATAATTTATTTAGAAAAAAAAAAAAAAAACAATAAGTCAATTTTGCACAAAGTGTCATTGTTACCACATTCCCTTGTCTTGTTTATTTTATTTGATTATTTTGTCTACATCATATAGGTGGTAATTAATTTCTTTTTGTTTTGATGAATTTACAGTTAAATTCACTGCTGATTTTGGTTTAGCTGCAATTACTCAAGAAGGGGAAATTTTTATTTTTCATGGCTAATTGTTTTATTTCACTTTAATGCAACTTTTGGATTTTGGGCAGATGCAATTTGACGTGAAATTACTTTACAAAAGTCTGTATCTTTAGTTATGCCCCCGTTTGATCCACATTCTACGAAAATTCATTCTTTCAAAATTCATTTTTAACTACACATTTTTCAATAAAATAATATTTTTCATCACATCCAAAACTTTTCGTTAACCGTACATTCTCCGTCAATCTACTATTTCAAAATGCATTCTTCCAAAATAACGTAGCTCAAACACACCCTACATAACCTTTTTCTTCGTTAAAGCTGTAAGAAGATTTTCATAAACACGAAACCACATACTTGATTGCAAATTCTCTTTGTTGCACAGAATTGAAAACCTTTTCGGGACAAGGATTAAAGAATAAAAAGAAACTATAATCTCAATAACTAAAATAATGAACCAGAAAGGTTTATTTGAATCAAAAAATCTTGGAATAAAATGCAGTTCTCTTGTTGCACTAAACTGAACGTGTATGGCCTTTTTTCCGCTTCTCGCAAATTATTTCATTTAGGTGGGACGAGCGACGTATTATATATTTCGCTACTCACAAACTATGTCATTTAAGTAGAACAAGCATCTGATTAGTTATAAATTCAGTCGTTAGAGCGTGTAATTAGCATGTGGACGGACGATGAGCTACGTACGTGCACTTGCATTACATTAATGCAATGGGTTGTAAGCATTAAATCAATTTAGACAATACAATGTTGTAATCTGACACTTGAGTTGTATTTGTAGTGAGTGGAGCTGGACCTGGACGGTATTGGGTCCCATCAAATTGTATCTATTGACTCAGACAGAGATGGGGTGGGACCCAAGAAACTAAAGAACTTGAACTAATACCTAGTGGTGTCAATTGGTCGGGCCAACCCTATTGCAGAGGTACGAGAACGGGCCACTTAGGAGAATAGGCTGGTTAAGGTTTTGTGGTTTGTGCTGAGCAGAATTTTCCTATGACTTAGATTAGATTATAGGCCAATCCAAAAATAGATTGAGCTACTACAAACCTATGAGGTCGAAGGCGTTACTCTTTTAATTTTTTTCATTAAATGATTTATTTCTTTGTGTGTGGAGGCTGGGCTGTGTGACATTGGGCTAGCCTGTACATGATATGCTTTTAAAGGCGAGAATCCATAATCTTGAAATTTTTCTGAGTCGAGCACTTAAAAGTTTGGATGGTCCAATCAACTTTTACACCACTACTATCTGGATAAAGAAGTCCAAATATGATCCTTATTCCCAACCTCAAAAAGATTTCAGCTCCATTTTATCAAGAAAATGCATTTTGAAATAGTAAAATGTTGGAGAATGTAAGGTTGGAAAATAAGGAAAAGTTTTGAATTTGTGTAAAATTATTTTATAAGAGAATATGTGGTTGAAAATTAACTTTGTAAAAATGAATCTTGAGAATAATGGGGCTAAAACATGCCTTCCACAAGAAAATATAAAAAGAGAGAGAAGGGGGATCAAAATCAACTATTTTGATACTAGATAATATATTATTGAAAAATATATATCTCGATTTTATAAAATTAAGTTGATTTGGTTAAAGATTATATTTTTAATATATTTTGATGTGAATAGTAGAAAAAAGTTGTGAACCTTGTATAATATGTAATTGAAAATGAATTTGGAGGAAAATAAGTTTTAAAAAATTGGGAGATTAAATTGTGCTAACAATGAATCACCATCCCATTGCTGCTGCTATTATCTCCACTGGAGATGTTCGATGATTTCTTGGTTTATTATGTGGTTAAAAATGGATTTCTAGTTAATAAATATAGAGGTGTACACATGACCTTTCTCGAAGATTGAAGATTATTCTATGCAATAAAAAGCATGTGCTTAATTGGTATATTTCTAAGATGTTCCCATTTACATTTGAAAGTGTTAGGAACCTTGAAGATGTGATATAGCGCGATATGAAATATAGATCGCACAAACAAATAAGTAAGAATAAGATTTAAAAGAAAAACAAACAAGAAGAAGAAATTGGCAGATGAACATAGTAAAAAATTAACAACCAATGGAGAGAAAATACAACTTTTGCAATAATGTTCTATCAAAACTGAATGAAGAGTCTACTATTTATATGAGAGAGATTCAAAACCCTAGAAGTAACCTAAAATATGGAAATTAGGTCAAAAATTGCGTAAAACAGAAAAAGAATGACGAGCTGTCATTCGAGCGACAGCCCAGCGACAGTCGAGCGACAGTTTCCCTGCTCCAATTTTGCTCCTTTCGCTTGAGCGTGAGTCGGGCGACCGTCCAGCACCGTCAATCCGCCTTATTTTCTTCTTGGACCATATTTTGATATTTTCAAGCCTAATACTCTATAACGCGAAATTCTAGACCCAATTTGAACCGAATTTGGATTACAAAACCCAACAATCTCCACATTGATACAAATTTTGGTACAATGAATGAAGCTCTAAAATTTCTCCACCTGGAAAAATAAGTTCGACTACAGCAAAACACACTGAACTCTTCAGTTTGAACAAAAACTCTTCAATACTCGAAAATACTTATCATCTTTCACCATATCCAATCACGGATACAAATGAATCCAACCCCCGTGTCCTAAAATTCACAATGAATTCAAAATTTACCAAACAAGGTCGAAACACACCATGTAGCAGAATCACCACTAAATACTTTAACTGAAGGACCCTAGCTAGACTTGTCACCTTCAACAACTCCAAAAGCATGCTCATCCAGATCAACATCCCCGTTCCTATTTCCAATGGATCTTTGCCTAACCATTGAATACAATAGAACCGCGAATAGTGGTGGCAAAGGGAAATTACTCATATCCCCCAAACTCGACATAGTATTATTCTCCAAAATATACCTAGATCCAACTCCCAATGGTACTATACCAAACTGTATATCCACCACGGTACCAAACCTGTGTTGATTTCCCCGTACCTATTTTCAATGGATTTTTTCTTAGCCGTTGAATACAATGGAACCACATATTGTGGTGGAAAAGCGGAATTACTCATATTCCCCAAACTCGACAGAGTAGTATTCTCCAAAATATACTCAGATCCAACTTCCAACGGTACTGTACCAAACTGTATATCCACCACGGTACCAAACTTGTGCTGATGTTTCTTCACTGATTCTGCCCAACCTTGCAAGATGCATAATTGAGACTTTCTCCGTCCTTCAAATGTAACATGGACACCCTTCCGAACCTTCAAGTCTCCACTTGCACCAGAGAATGTGTACCCTTTTGATTACAGGATATTTAGTGAGATGATGTTCTTCTTCAAGTTTGGAACATGTCGAACCTGACCAAGTGTTCTGATTGTTCTATCTACCAACTTCAATCTGACTTTCCTAATACCATCTACCTGATAAAATTCGTTGTCTCACATAACAATAATACCTTGCGTCACCGTTTCTTATGATTCAAACAAATTCATATTGGGACTCATATGAAACGCACTAGCTATATCTAAAATCCACTCCTCGTCAGGCTTGGATTCCACGTCAGAAATAGTTAAAAGTTCTCCATCACCTACAAAGTTCTTTGTGGTGTCTGCTTCACCTGAAATCTCTGATTGCCTCCCACGATTTGCAGCTGAATTATCCTTACCATGCAGCTTCTCGCAATCCTTCATGAGGTGTCCTTTCTTCTTGCAGTAAAACATACCCTATTACTGAAATCCACTCTCAACTTGCCTCTTCGCGATAACCAAAAACCACAAGAGCTTCATCATCTCTAGAACCAACTCCAACCAGATGCTTCATCTTCTCCTTTAAGAACAAGGCATTATACGCGTTCTCAATGGTAAGTGTGTCACAACTATACAGAATCGTGTCCCTAAACGACGAAAATGAACAAGGCAGCGAGTACAACAGGATTACAGCCAAGTGTTCTTCATCATATTTTACGTCTAACGTCTTCAGATCAGCGACAATCTCCTTAAACACGGCCATATGATCTTCCAGTAATCAACCTTCTGCTATGCGATGAGAATAAAGCTTCTGCTTCAGTTACAATTTGCTGTTCAGACTTTTGATCATGCACAATTGCTCCAATTTCAACCACAATGTAGCTGTTGTCTTCTCCTTCAAGACGTCTTGAAAAATGTTGTTAGATAGATGAAGACGAATCTGCGAAAGTACCTTGCGATCATTTCGCTGATTCTCCTCCGTTGTCCAAGTTGTGCATCTTATCAAATCCCAACAACGTATCATCTAAATCCATCTATGCCAACATAGCTCTCATCTTCACTTGCCACAACGAAAATCTTATATTACGATCCAACAATGGAATATCATACTTCATGGTAGCCATCGATAACAAAAAAAAAAATCTCAAACAATCAACTTTACGGAACTGCTAAACCTTAACTCTGATACCACTTGTTAGGAATTTGAAGATGTGATATGACACGATATGAAGTATAGATCGCACAAAAAAATAAGTAAGAACAAGAGTTAAAAGAAAGTAAACAACAAGAAGAAATTGATAGATGAATAGAGTATTTTATTAACAACAACCAATGGAGAGAAAATACAACTTCTGCAATAATTTTCTATCAAAACTGAATGAAGAGTCGACTATTTATAAGAGAGATGTCCAAACCCTAGAAGTAACCTAAAATATGGAAACTAGGTCAAAAATCGCATAAAATCGAAAAAGAAGGAAAAACATCCGCGGCCCATCGCTCGAGCGGGCGACGGGCTATCGCTCGAGTGACAGCCCAACGACAGTCGGGCGATAGCTTCCCCTCCCATTTTGCTCCTCTCGCTCAAGCGTGAGTCGAGCGACCGTCCATCGCCGTCAATCCGCCTTATTTCATTCTTGGACCCTATTTTGACATATTCAAGCCAAATACTCTACAACGCGAAACCCTAGACCAAATTTGGACCGAATTCGGGTCACAAAACCTAACAGAAAGATTATTTTGTAATATTTAGTAAGCTAGGTTTGAAGTATGTAGAATTTGAGAAAATGTTATATAAATTGTCTCACATTAGTTACACGTCTCCATTACTCAAATTGACATAGATTGATAGGTAAAGAATACTTAAAGGTGCAAGATAACTCTCTCTCGAAAAAACTCAACAAAATAGTCTCATAACTTCGGGCGAAAGGGTGCCTCGTCACAAATGGGGAATACTATCAAATGAATATAATGCATTTGAAAAAATATTCAATTGCGAGCGGCATTGGATTAACCAAGCAGCAAACCTAAAAACCAATCACCCAATAATGAATAAAAGAAATATATTTGGTGGTTAATGAACAAAAATTGCAATATGTGTTGGATTTAATTTCTTATGTGTGCTACATAGTTAAATATAATTATATTGGGCTATCTAATTTTATGGGCCGATCAAGTGATCTAATTATTGGGCCCTAGAACATCTAATTGGTATGAGCTTGGCAATGTGTAGAGACCGGTTTCTAGTCCAATTAGGGTTGATGGACACCTAATCGACTAATATTTAAGGACATGTTACGTGGTTATGGTCCCCAAGCCAAATCATAAAATTTGTTCTGTATTCTCCGCTGCATCCATCTCAGAGAGAAATCAATCGGACTCTAAGAATGTTTGGCTGTGGAAGATCAAACTTTGTTGCAAACAACATCAATTGATTCAGGTAATTTTCAATTCACTTGTTTTGATGATTTAGCATGATTTATCTTGGAAATTAAAGAATTACAGATTTTGGATTAACAAGTGGTATCAGAGCATATCATGTTGAATAATTGAACATTATGTATTTTGAATATTGATTCAAATTCAGATTTGGAATTTTTTAAAAAAAAAATTAATTTTTCGGCCGGCCGCGAGGCTGCAGCGAATTTGCTGCAACAAGGCAGCCCGCGCTTAGTGCCGCCTCGCTGATGCTTTGTAGCAGCAGCAATCAGCGGGCATCACTACTACAATTGTAGCATCGAGCCACGCTGCTGCATTGGGGCGCTGCTTCTTTTCGGTTTGGATGGAAGATGAAGGGAAGGAGGTTGTGAAGATGAAGGGACGAGGACCTGTGCTGTAAATTTGATAATTTCGGGCTCTTGCTTGCAATTTCAATTAGGGTTAAGTTATTTATAATATCAACCCCTTAAGTTAACAACTTTAATATTTCAGCCCCCTAAGGTTAAAATTCATCCAATGGCCTTTAAAGTTTCGGGTTTAATAATTCAGCCCCTAAAGTTTGAAAAATTAATTCATTAGGGCCACTAAAGTTTTGAATTTTGCAATTAAGAGCCCTAAAGTTTCTGAATTGTTCAATTAAGATTCCTAAAGTTTGTAATTTGATTATATTGGCCCCTAAAGTTTTAAATAATTTATTTTTCATCCCCTAAAGTTTGAATTGTTAACCCTTAGGCCCTTAAAAGTTTCAAAATTAAATATTGGCCCTTAAGGTTTGGGATTTCTAAAGTTCATCCTTAAAGATTTTTTTAAAATTCCTCAAATTTGCCTTGTATTTTGAAATAAATTAATTGAAACGACACGTTGCCAAAGTAACCTCTATCGTGTAGATTTATTTATTTTTAAATATAAAAGTGTGTGTGTCTGTTAATTATGCGAACAGTGATCCGTCCAAAGGAAGGTTACTGTTTGGCCAAATAATAGACACACATATGGTAATAAATATGTGATGATTATAGAGTTTTCATGTGGACAATACGTCATCCAAAGACAGGCCTATTGTTTGACAAATTGATTATCAATATTTGATTACTGCATGGAGAGTACCAATTGCAAGTTGATATTTCTGTCCAAAGACTAAATATCAATGTTGCGCTAGGTATCTTGTAATTGGGCCCATCGTCACTTATATCCATCATGACAATTAATTGTGAGCTATTTTCTTCTCTTGGATTCAGGTTCAAGTTCTGCTTCTTCTATATCTGCTAACATAAATTACATTCCTGTACTTAATGGCTCAAACGTCAAAGACTGGAAATAGAACATTGTGATTTTTCACGGTTGCATGGATCTTGACCTTGCACTTCAGACAGAAAACCTCATGCTCTCATTGTTGACAGTCCTACTGAGGTCAAAAGAGACAATGAGAAGTGGGATCATTCTAATCGCATGTGTCTTATGATCATGAAACGTTCAATTCCTGATGCATTCAGGGGCGATGTGCCTGAGGAGAAAAATACTAAGACATTCTTTGAGGACATTGAAAAATGCTTTGCTAAAAACGAAAAGGCTGAAACAAGTGTTCTTCCGGATAAACTTGTTTCAATGAGGTATAAAGGAAAATGGAACATAAGGGAGTACATTATAGAAATGTCCAATATTGCTTCCAAATGAAAGGCACTAAAGTTAGAGCTATCTGAGGATTTGCTTGTGTATCTGGTTTTAATTTTCCTTCTTGCACAATACGGTCAATTCAAAGTGAGTTATAATACCCAAAAGGATAAATGGACTCTTAATGAGCTCATATCTCACTGTGTGCAAGAAGAGGAAAGTGTTAAGCGAGAAAGGACTGAAAGTGCTCACTTAGCAATAACTCCTCGAGACATGAAAAGGAAAAAGGGAAAATAAGCTGCAGTTGGGGCACCACATTGCAATTGCAAAAGAAACAGGATACAGTATTCACCTGCTACTTTTGTAAGACGGGTAGACACATGAAGAAGGATTGCCCCCTAAATACGCCACATGGCGTGTTAAGAAAGGTGAGCTTCTCACTTTGGTTTGTTCTGAAGTTAATTTAGCTTATGTACCTATACACACTTGGTGGATGGATTCTGGTGCTACCACTCACATAAGTGTGTATATGCAGGGTTGCTTGATGAGCCGAGAGCCAAGTGATGCTGAAAGATTCATCTTTGTGGATGATGGCAAATCAGTTGCGGTTGAGGCAATAGGGACGTTTAGGTGATTATTAAAAATTGGTCATTATTTGATTCTTGAAGAGACATTCGTAGTACCGTTATTTAGACGGAATTTAATTTCTATTTCTGTTTTGGACAAGTTTGGATATTGTTATTCATTTGGAAATAATAAGGTTCATTTTTTTCAAGATTCAAATCTTATTAGTACTGGTTCTTTATCTTTGATTGATAACCTATACATATTGGATACAATTGTCTTATATAACGAAACCTTGCAAACCAGTTCACATGGTACAAAATGCAAATTAACTAATAAAGATTCTGCTGCACTTTGGCACAAGCGTTTAGGACATATCTCTAAACAGGGAATTGAGAGACTTGTGTCTGTTGGGATTCTTGATCCCTTTGACTTAACAAATTTTCAAGTTTGTGTCGAGTGTATAAAGGGAAAAATGACAAACATCAGGAAATTAGGTGCCAACAGAAGTTCGGACGTCTTAGAACTAATTCATACTAATATATGTGGACCATTCCCTACAGCTTCATGGAATGGCCAACAGTATTTTATTATTTTCACACAGGATTATTCTCGTTATGGGTACCTGTATTTGATTCATGAGAAGTCACAATCATTGGACGTATTTAAAGCCTTCAAAGCTGAAGTTGAAAATCAACTTGGCAAAAGGATTAAATTTGTCAGATCTGACAGTGGTGGTGAATATTACGGTAGATACGATGGTTCCGGTTAGAGACATTGTGTTTGAAGAGGAATTCATTTCTCTTTTTACCATTGCTATTGATAATGGTCACGTTTTGTTTACTGACATTACTCAAGAAGCAAATTCGAATAATCAAAACAATGTCGAAGAACTTCCTGAAGACAATGCTCCCAATGAACAAACTCAACAACCTCAATACCAAGTACTACTAAGGAGATCCACTAGAGAAAGGAGGAGGGCGATTCTGGATGATTATATCATCTTTCTCCAAGAACATGAATTTGACATAGGGTCTATGGAAGATGATCCAATCAACTTCCAACAAGTCAAACAAAGTGATAATTCTCAAAAGTAGATAGATGCAATGAATAGTGAGATAAATTTCATGAAGGACAATGACGTCTGGGATCTTGTCACATTGCCTGAAAGAAAGAAGCTCATTGGTTGCAAATGAATATTTAAAATCAAAAGGGATTCAAATGGCAATGTTGAGAGATAAAAGGCTCGTCTTGTTGCCAAGGGTTTTACTCAGAAAGAAGACATTAATTATAAAGAGACTTTTTCTTCAATTTTATCGAAAGACTCTTTCAGGAGAATAATGGCACTTGTAGCTCATTTTGTTTTGGTTTGGATGTAAAGACTGCATTTTTTAATGGTGATATTGACGAAATGATACATATGATGCAACCAGAAAACTATGTGACAGGTGATCCAAAGAAAATTGTTTGCAAACTAAAGAAATCCATTCATGGCCTCAAGCAAGCTTCCAGTCAGTGTTATCACAAGTTTTATCAAGTCATTATCTCGTTTGAGTTTGAGGAAAATGCAGTTGATGACTGTGTATATCATAAGTTTAGTGGGAGTAAATACATCTTTCTGGTATTATATGTCGATGATATACTGCTGGCAAATATCTATATAGGCTTACTGCATGAAACCAAGAGATTTCTAACAATGAGTTTTGAAATGAAAGATCTTGGAGATGCCTATTTTGTATTAGGGATACAGATACATCGAGATCGCTCTCGGAGTATTCTTGAATTATCACAAAAGAGTTATATTGATAGAGTACTTGGCAGATTCAACATGAAAGATTGTGCACCAGGTGATATACCCATTGCTAAGGGAGACAAGTTTATTCCCAGTCAATGCCCCAAGAATGAATTTGAAGTGAAAGAAATACAGAAGATCCCTTATGCATCGGCTATAGGGAGTCTTATGTATGCTCAAATATGTACGCATCCGGATATAGCGTACATTGTGGGATTGTTAGGCAAATATTTGAGTAACCTTGGGATGAATAATTGGAAAGCAGCCAAAAGGTTTATGGGATATTTGCAAAGGACGGGAGATTACATGCTCACATATCGGATGTCAGATAATTTTGAGATCATTGGGTATTCTAATTTCGATTTTGCTGGATGCTAAGACAGTAAGAGATCCACGTCAGGCTATGTTTATCTGCTGCCTGGAAGAGCTATATCTTGGAAGAGTGATAAACAGACACTTATAGCTCCATCTACCATAGCGGCTGAGTTCGTAGCCTGTTATGAGACATCTAATCATAGGATATGGCTGCGAAATTTTTTCAATGGGCTGCGTGTTGTGGATGGTATTGAAAGACCATTGAAAATATATTGTGACAATAAATCTGATGTGCTGTATTCCAACAACAATAGAAGCTCTGCGAAGTCGACCCACGTCGACATCAAGTTTCTTGTTGTTAAAGAAAGAGTTAGAAATAGGCAAGTGTCTATAGAGCATATTGGAACAACCTCCATAATTACGGATCCGCTCACTAAAGGTTTACCACCTAAAGTGTTTCACGAGCACACTGCACATATATGTGTGGTATTATTTGATAATGTGCTGGTTTAGTGGAAGTTTGTTATTTTGATGCTTTTGTAATAGACACACTTTATGATTATTATCTGCAGAATAAAGTATGTTTGTTTTCTGTCTCCGAATTCGTTGTGTATGATCTCACGAAAGAGTAAAGTTGGACCAGTTGGAAATAGGCATGTTTAAGATCACATTGCATGTAATTTCCATCCTATACATCCATACTTGATCTATGTTGTCGAATATGTTGGTGTGGTGACCATTGATGGGTTTAGTTACCAATATGAGTGTAACGAAGGCCGTTTTGATCTCATGATGGCATTGTAGATGAATCAGATTGTAACTAAGGAGATGTTTCAAGGCAAGATAGCATTTGGTGCGCACTTAAGGTTATACAATATAATTGTTTCGGACTACTCATTTAGCCCAAGTGG
>CAIGRB010128840.1:0-11253 GCA_903798255.1 Fraxinus quadrangulata | reverse complement strand
AAAATTTCAATTCTTAAACCAAATTCCAACATTACATGCATCTGATGTCTTTATATTTTTTCTTGGATATTTCTAGCGAAAGTGT
Organism: Fraxinus quadrangulata; assembly: GCA_903798255.1. NCBI lineage: Eukaryota > Viridiplantae > Streptophyta > Magnoliopsida > Lamiales > Oleaceae > Fraxinus > Fraxinus quadrangulata. The sequence goes on along the minus strand of CAIGRB010128840.1, from coordinate 11,168 downwards.
GGAAGAAAAAATATAAAGACATCAGATGCATGTAATGTTGGAATTTGGTTTAAGAATTGAAATTTTGATTAAGTATAAACCTTGAAAAGTGTTTTTGTGTCAATTTCATCCAAATATTCGGACTTGATCCAATAGTTAATTTATGAAAGTAAATAGACTATCTTATTATACTCGACAAGCAGATCTCGTAGCATATTTGAAATCTAAAACACCAATTCCAAAATAAATGAAAATTTGTGGTTCAAAATTTGAAGGAAAAATCGGAATGATAGCTCACTGCATTGAAGGCCAGCGCTAGCGCCAGGAAAGCGATAGCTCACTACATTGCGCTACTCAAATGCCACATGGGCAGTAGGCTAGCGGTGGAACAAATTGCGTCCCTTCATGAAAGCTTTGGGTGTGTCTCTCCAACTACATCCCTTCACCTTCTTTATAAAGGACCCCTAGAACATTTATTATTCATTCCATTTCATATTTGCATTTTGGTTTTGTTTAAAAACATTTTGTAGGAGTGATTTCTTTTTGCATCAAAGTCATGATTATGGCAGGGGAGGAAACTTCGTTCGAGTTCGTTGATCTAAGCCATTTGGATTGATTCTATGACTAGATGTGATTGTTGTATCTTGGAAGATGATTAAAGAAAAATTGTTAGTACCGATGCGGGGCAAATTTATTTTAAGGAAAGAGTGTTTCACTTGCTTTTGCATTTTTTTCTTTCCGATTTTTTTATGTTGTATTTGATATCAGAAATACTAATTTTCTTATTTTTATATGAAAGGTTTTTAATTGAAGAACGAAATGGCTTTCATCGAAGTATGGAAAGGCATGAAGTCGTCTATATATACATACTCGGTTTCGTAAGTCAATTCTATATTCAATTTTATGCTTGTATAGAAGATATGTTGAATAATATGTATGCACATATTATCGTTAATATGTTTAAGGATCCCCAACAGTCTTGAAATGAATTTTTGTTTTTTGTTCATTTTATATTCTAATCTGAATTTCCATATTATATACAGTAAGTTATATGCTCATATGGCTTAGAATTGAAGTATGATATTCTATGCAATTGATTATAACTCTTTGGTGGAAGTTTCAAATATGAAAAGGTTTGATCTTTTTGAATTGGGTGTGTTTATTTAATGTGGATAATGGATTCAATTCATAACGGCATCAGTCTATATGCTAGAAGGGATTCTTCATTTAGTTTCTTCAATCGTTGCCTACATCATGAATTCCATAAAAATATATTTGATAATGGTGCCTTCTCATTTTCATGCGAACCATTGCCTTCTTTGTTTTCTCTATTACATCTTGCAACTATCATGGGAGGGTATTCATGGAAAGACACGACTTTTCATTGGATGCTGTTATTGCGGATTTTATATCAGTTTGCCATTCGTGTCAATCTAAAATTCTGCATTCCAATGACACTGGTAATTGCATCATTGATATGCCATTTTTTTTGGAATTGATGAAGCATGTTATCAAATTCAGTGGTTCTAATATAATATTGTGTTCTTAATACTTTAATGCATTAAAAGTTTATTTATTTAAATTTTAAAGTGTTGTAATCAAGTTTCTGAAATTGGTAACTTGTCAACAGGGAGTTACAAAAATTGGATTTTGAAGTAAATATAGAAGTACATTAATTTCCACGAGACATTAGCATTCCTAGTCATATTATATTTTGACTATAAATGAAATAAACTTATACAATGGCTATATAAATGTTTGGAATAAGCAAATACATTGCTTTGGATTTCTGGTTTCGTAACAAAAATAAATACGGTTGAGATGCCAACTTTTTATTGAAATTATATGAACTTTCATTATTCCATTTGTGGAAATTTTGTATCAAAAATCGGTTTTGTCCAATTTTAATTAATTATTTAAGTGGAAATCTTTATTTGGTAATAAGAATTAAGCCGGTTAATTACTTGGAAATGTTGGAAAATTATGTAGGTTCACTTTCGATGAAAATGTGTGTCTTTTCATATGAAAGATTATGACTTTTTGTGTGAATATCTTTCAATTGGTGTGTCTCTTCATATAGATTAATTTCAAGAAGTATGTCCTTTTGTAAAATTGTATCTTTTAAAACACAACTTTTCAACCTTCGTTTGATTCATTCATTTAGGGATGTCAACGAATCGAGCTGCTAGCCGAAACATTTTGCTCAAACTCGGCTCGAGTAAAAATGGTTCAAGCTTTTTTTGGCCTGACTCGAGCTGAATAAAAGCTCGGCCAAAAAACTTAGGCTTGGCACGAGGGTCGGGTCGATTTTTTTTTTTTTTTAAATTCGTGACAAATTTAAATTTTTTTTTAAAGAATTAAAAATTTGTGCAATTCATACATATTATAAATAATAACTAAACATCAACATATAAAAAAAAATTTACATCTAAAATTAAAAGAAGTGGCTACCTGCAATACAGCTAGCTATAAGTTTTTTTTTTTAATGTTTTGTAATTTTTTTTTTTTTTTAGGTTCACTGAGGTTTGTAATGTATAGAGCAATCTGTCACCTAATTATGGAAAATTGACAAAAATTGTAGGGAAAATTTGTCTTCAATTGCGATGGCAAAGTTAATAAAGGGATGATTAGAATTTACTTTTGCATACCGCCCGCCGGATTTTTTAATTGGTGGAAAGATGGTAGGGAAATTTTCTTTGTTTTTATGTGTTTTGCCCAATATCAAAAAAATTAAATTTAGGTCAAATATTTAGCAAACCATCTTTATAAATTGGCATTTGCTATAAATTGGAGAGAAAAAGAAAATAGAATATAATAGACTTTTATGTATTATATTGAGAACCAAATCCTCATATTTATAGAAAAGAATTAGGAATACAATGAAAATAAAAATTAAGGCTGCATAAGCATAATTGTCATTCACTAATGATCATATTATTTACAACACTCCCTTTGAACTATATATTACAAAATATTTGTCTTGTTAAAACTTTGTCCAAAAAACCCAATGAGACAAAACTTGAGCTAAGAATAAAGTGTACATTATTCCCAACTTACTTCCGCCCATTGCTGAGGGGTCGGTGATGGGTGGTCCAGGACATAGTTCGGCGTAAGTTGGGATACCTGGGTATCAAAAAAAAAAAAAAATTGAATTTATATAACTCACATTTATCATGGAATATGATAAAAAATAATCTTAGGTTTAGGGGAACCTGGGATTCAGTTGAGGCATATCCCGCGATTTACTTCCGCCCATTGCTGAGGGGCCGGTGATGGGTGGTCCAGGATATATAGTCTGGCGTAAGTTGGGATACCTGGGTATCAAAAAAAAAAAATAAATGAAATTTTTTGTATCAAACTATCCATGGGTATGTCAATATTTTCAATATTGTAATTTCTTATGAAGTATGTCTCACGTTACCTTGTATAATTTTCAAATAACATCGTTTTCATACGAGATATTTATCAACTTTTGATGACTATAATCACATGATAATTCGAAAAATAACTCTTGGAATTTGATACATAAAAGAGTATTATTTTGAAAGTAAATATTTTGTATGTTATGAATATTCATTATACAAAGAATATGTCTCGTTAAAATCTTATTAAAAAAATCATGTAAGAAAAATCCTAATAAAAAAAGAGTACATTATTCTTTGAAGTATGCTATAAAAATTTTCTCATTAAAAATCTTGTCAGAAAAATACAATGTGACAAAATATTGGTCAAGAAAAAAGAGTACATCGCTTATTTTCTTCCCTTCATGATAATATCACTTGAATTATATATTTTATGCATATTAAATCTTTCAAGGTAATATTAATAATCATGTCAGATGAGTTAGCTATGATCAAATTTATTACATGCACATCAAATTTCATGCATCAAGCTAACAAGATAGAGACTTATGATTATGTTAACGACAGGATAATTTATATATTTATAAAAATCTTTGCGTATGTCAAGTGTCGTATATTACATATTATAACTTTATTTTTCTATCTTCACTTCGCATAAGTATACATTTTTAGATGCTTGGACTGTAGATTCAGAAATTTCAAGTTTCTCTAGTAAATACAATCTGCTAGGATTGCGTCCATTTATTTGGTCAATTATTTTTTCGATCGATATATTTTGACTTATTTATTTTGATTCCTCGCTATAGATATAGTACATTATGTGCAAAAGTATTATCAACAACTTTTTCTTTTTTAATTCTATTATCATCTAATTTATTGAGACATCTCATTTTTTAACATATCGAATACCTGAATCTCTTCTGGAGTTTTATAATTTGTTATGTTTAAATATTCATTAAGAGTATATGTCTTCTTAATGAGACCATCTTTGCTAATTGTTCCATTTTCGTTTAAATATTTTTATATTAGAATTGAATAACATCATACTTCAAGCGTGTCATAAATTTACCAAATATAATATTAACTAATTGTCCACCAAAACAAGCAATAATTTCGTAAACTTTAGATTGAGAATACCATGCAATCATCTAGTACATGTGTAATATCTAGATAGTCAACATAGAGGGTAACGAGACCCCTTTTATCATCCAAATTAATTTCAAAAAATATAGAAATTTAGTCTCAACTTTAACTAGTGATGGTTAATGATTAATTCTCAATAAAGAGAATAAACATTATATAAGAATTCATTAGATTGAGAAATCTTCTGATTTTTCATTGAATATTTGATTTCTCGATTTCACATCAGTATTGATCCAATGTTGATCCAACTGGTTGTGTTGAACATAACACATTCAGTAACTAAACTTCTGATTCAATACAAGGTTTGCCATTTGAATAACCATTCAATCAAAAAAAAAAAGAAAAAGAAAGTCAACTCTTAAAAATATGATTAACTATGATATAATCATATAAATGTTAATGTCCACATGTCATGAATTATATGTTTTCCTTCAGGGATAAGCACAAATTCATGAATTACACATATGATATACTTTTCGGTATATATGTTATTTCGAGAGTACTTTGTATTTTCATATTGCTCATTCAAGATTAATATATCAATATTATTTTGAAATATAATAATTTTAATGTCATGCTCTTCAAGAGCAATAACATATTATTATTTAAAATATAAATTATGTAAAAATTTACTCTTCAGGAGTAAAAACATAATTTATTTTAGATTTTACTTAATTATACTTTTCGAGAACAAGTAAAATTTAACTAGAACATCATGAGGAATAATAATTTATTATTTAAAAAAATTAACTCTTCAGCAACATGTATTTTATTAAAATTTAAAATTTACAAAGTTTTGCTTCTTTAGGAACAACATGTCAATATTTTTTTGGAATATTAAAAATTAAATTCCATGATCTTCAAGTGCAAATAATATTTTTCTGGAATATTAATTATAATGTTTTGCTATTTCAGAAGTAACAACATGATAGATTATTAATTTAAAGTTTATAAAAGAATATCAAAAATAATTTATTTATGTTAAAGATACAAAGATCATTCAATAATCATCATAAATATATATTTTACAAAAAAGGAAAAAAAATTAAAGCAAAGAATATTTGAATTAAAGCTTGAATTTAAGAATAATATAGTGCAAACAAACGTACATAATGTCTACAAACATGAATTAAAGTATGAATTAATATGTGTATAGAGCAACAGCCTCATTGGTGTGCTGTCACAGACACTAAAAAATAAAATCTTAACTTCTAAAAACAAATGCAGTAGTGCAAGTAATGGTCGATCCTACGAAGAGTGAATAATCCAATTTTATGCTATGTAAACGATGATTGGACGAGTTTGATTATACGCAAACAATTTTAAATAAATCAATTAATGAATAACTCAAATTAAAATAACGAAAGTAGTCAAAAGAACAAACATTGGTCTAAATCTACATCCACCATTGGAATTTCACAACTGGTCATATATGCAAATATTTATTAATTCTCATTTTGAATATACACTGTTGGAATTATTTTCCTATTTCTTCTTAATTGTAGTTAATTGGAAAACAAGCGATCCAATTAACCCTAATTACTAAACAACTTAAGACAAACACTATGGATTTAATCTAATAACCGTTTTAATAATTAGAGAAATCGATGAAACTAAATAACATAATCACAAGCGGTTGTATTTTATCTAGTCAAACGTTCTTACCAAAATTTAATAATTTCTAATGCAGCAAATCATTAAATTCTAGTTGCTTCATAAATTAAAGAGATTAAACAATTATGAAATTGATATTTAACTTAGCGATAGATTGCAACAAATAATAAACTAGTTGGCTTCCTAGCAATTAAACGTAACAATTATGAAAATAAGTGCAGAAGAACATTCAATACTTAAAACATGAATTAAACAATGAAAATAATTTAGATCTTACAGTTGGATTGGTTCCGAGGTTTCAGTTTCCTTCGACCAAGTACAAGAATTTAGCTACTCATGAAAAATTTTAAGAGCAAAATAGAGAAAAAGGGGAACGGGGGCATCTCCATCTTTTCTGGACGGTTTTAGGGTTTAAAAAGCGTTTTGAAATATGTTTTCATAAATGTTTGAATCAAATTCGAAAATCAGATTCCGCACACCGAAAATGCTCTATGCGACCGCATAGTAGAAGTGGATGTGATATCATAATTGATTTGAACTTGGCCTTGAAATTCTCGGAAATAACGGATTCGACCTCATTGTTTTAAAGATATGCGACCGCATAGCTTTATCTGCTTCTACCGGATAACCTTCAGCATTTTGGTCATATATTTATTTCTCGATATCCGATTGAGGAGATTCAAGATGATTTGAAAATCTAATTCAAATGGCTAAATAATGTCCAGAAATACAAATTTTCCAATTCGAACGTTTTCTATACCAAAAATGAATTTCAAATTGAAACTGAAAATGCGAAGCATAACTTTTTTCGGTTGGGAGTTGATATGTGATAGTACTTTGACTATATTTTATCCCTTTGACTTCTTTCCTCATCCAATTGATGTCTAACACTCTCAAATTTTCATCGTGAGATTCGACATAAATTTTGAGTAATTGCATCTCAATCCTCGAACTTTGCATTTATTCCATTTTAGTCATTTTCTCTTGTTGCTTCTAAATTTCACCATATTCACCCAATAGCAACATAAATCAAAATATAAAAATATTGAATACATTTAGGCATTAATTAATCATGAAAGTATAGAATAAAGGAATAAAAAATATAGTATTTTACATTCTCACCACTCGTTAATTATTGAAAATTTCAATCAAAAGATTCACGAGGATGTAATGGTCAATAAACAAAAGAAATCATTAATTTCGGTACAGTGGAAAAAAATATGTATACTAATAATTGCAATAAATTCGTTATGATGCATATGAACGTAGAAAAAAGTTCACACGTTACTAAATTAATTTCGGTACATGTGTTATGCTTATAAAATTATTATCTTATAACTAATTCACTTTAATTTTGACGAAATCCTGCTGATAACGTATTATGAAAAGAGAGAATGAGATAAGAAATTAGAGAGAAATCAATAGACTTTTGTGTGTTATATTATAAACCAAAGTCCCATATTTATATAAAAGAATTATAGATACAATGGTAATAAAACTTGGGCTATTGAGGTATAATTATCATCCACTAATGATTATATTATTTACAAAAGCATTGATTTTTTTCTCTTATTTTCTTCGTGGTCTGAAAAATAAGTAGAAATCTATTGGTATGGTAAAACTTGTGTCAATATTTTCTTACAATACTTGAAAATTTGGGTGAGTGAGAAATTCTATATGATTGTAATAATTTTTCATATAGTAAAATTATGGAATGTTCCTTATTTCGATAATATGTGATTTTTCTCATGTATTTGGGATTTTTACGTAAATATCAATGTGTTTTTCTCTATATATTTTATATTTACTTGGCTTCTTAATATTTATTTGAATATAGGCAAATTAAGGAATTGGTCTCACAATGACCATTTGGGTTATTAACCCGCAATTCTGGGGTGTATCATTAATTAACCTGGATAAATTTATGATGGCTTAATTAAATTTGTTAAATTGATGTATAAATGAAGTGTGCAAAAAAGTTTACATCTCTTCGTAGTATTGATGTTTCTGAGCTTGAGGGCTTCATTGAGCACGCTAAATACTTAGGGAGGGAAAAGAAAACAATATAACATTAGTTGAAAGCAAAACTTTCCGGTCACACTAATTCCATCTAAAAAAAAAGTCCGATAGCGAGATGAAATTACTTTTTCCCTCGTCCCTGAAGGTATTTCTCTTATCGTTTCAGTGTGAGTGGTTAATAAAGTAGAATCACTTTGAAACTCCATATCCTGCAGGTGCTTATAGTCCTAACAAGCTTACATAAGTAAGGTGCTCAAGCTTGATCAAAAGTTTGGGACATTCTTCCACTACGTTGGGACTCTTAGGGTTTGACACGTGCAACCTCATTTGCCTTTGCATTATTTGATAAAATCATGTGAGGTTTATCCCCACATGTAACAAAGTGCAAACAAAAAAACGTGGGAGGTGACACTTAATGATCTAAGCACAACAATTTAATCATGCAGAAAAATGGAGAGACAAAGTGCCCGTTTGAGTGCCTTTTTGTTATTATCATGCTAATTTGATGTGATTTCTTGTGCTAAGGATGAATTTTCGATGAGGCAAGGAATACCATAGTTAAAGTATAGGCGTAGAGCCTTACCTTGCATATATATAAAGTCAAGGTTATATTCGATCGCTAACATATCTGAGGCTAGCGAGGAAAGTTGTCGAGTAGAAGGCCCCAGTTCATTTAAGCTGCTTGCCAAGGCAACTCAGCGCAGCTACAAGTACAAACCAACATGGGTTCCTATGGCACGAAACTATACAAGGAATGCATTTGGTTACTTGAGAGAGATCGAAGAGAGATTGGAATTACCAAAGTTAGCCTACGGTGAAACATTAGTAAATTTCAAAGATGATGAAAGTGATCACGAAGTCACAAAATACCATACATGACAAGGAGTATGACGAGATCATAAGAGATACAAAAAAAAATTATTAAATATTTAACTCCCAATCAAGCTGAATTTATTAACATGTATTTTCATTTATTGGATGCCACGTGATATGCCTTCCTCCTAAGCGCGTTCTTTTCTGTTTCTTTAATATGTATAAACACTCCACCTATGTGATGATTTGACCAAAAACAAAAGGAAAAGAAATATCAACTACGACCAACACAATCAAGGAAAGCACTCGGCTTGGCGCCAGCACGATTCACACTCCTATAGGGTATGGCTTACCCCAAAATTTAGACATGATTAATTGAAATTCTGGTAGAATTTATTAACTGACTCAATAGTCAAAGTGGATAAATCACCACTTGTAGTAAACCTCATTAACCAACACTTGTCTGGCATACGAGGTCGTAAAAAATAAAACATATATCTCAATGGTATTTTAGCCAGATTTCAGGATAGATTCAAAACAAAGTGGTGTACATTGTTATGTTTGGTTGACCCTTACATCAAACATATCAATTACCATATACTTGGTTTTCTATAGTTGCACTTATTAAAGTGCATTTCTTGGGCTGTAAAGACTTGCATGACACTGACAAGAGGTTTAGGTGGACCATCTCTTTGATTCTGAAATCTACTGATGTTACTCTCTACAAATCCAAACCTAAAACTTAGAGAAGCAATATCCAACCACTATTCCAAAACATATATTTTTAGCCAGTTATACACTTTAGATCTATCAACTGAGTACTTCAGACAATAATATTAAATTTAAATCAGGAGCATAGTTAATGTTTATAACTGAAAGTGTCAAAATGTGCTCTACCATCCAGACTCGACTAGCCTGACCGGCTTGCCCTAGAGCTGGGCTGTGCTGGGCTCGGATATAGGGGTTCGCGTGCGCTGACGAAAAAAAAAATGCACATGATAGAAAAGGCAAATCCCAAAAACAATCTGAGTTAGATACTATCTCATCTATTTGTTTGTGGAGTTAAGGATCTTCAAAGGAAATTAATAGCCCTCTCGATAGAGTTTAAAGCACTTAGGATGAGCATGTTCACAAAATCAATGGCCCTGGTTCGTCAACCTTAAGGTCACGTCTTCTCTAGCCATTCCTCGGATTAGGCCTTCACCACCAATCACTGTCTCTTTTTATGTTCTGTCTTATTGAAGCAAGAAATGTCTTGTTGTCGACATCCTGCATCATCCATCATGCTTATCAAAAGGGAAAAAAGTATAATTTAATGCTATACTATATATTCTGAATCTAAATTTAGTGGGGGGAAATGTGTACATACACTCATATCAGAAAAGCTAAAAGAGAAAGCTGGGTACAATATTGGATAACAAAGGATGTTAGAATTATTTGTACTTGAAAAAACATCAGTGTACCACCACAGTTTGCAAACAACAAAAGAAACCAATGGATGGAAGAGATTTATCTTTTTTTTTTTTTTTTTTTAAATCACAAATTCATGTCCTCCAAATTTGTACTTGCTATTTACCATATGGTAGACAGTGTATATTGCCTGAACCCCAATCACATGCAATGAATGCAGTACAAGAATATTTCTAATCAGATATATGTGCAAGAAATATCATGCATCATCTAACTAGCAATAAAAAAGTATGCTTCAACAGATTGTTGATAATCATGAATAGTGCAAAGGAGATAAACATTCCTCGGGCATGAAATACTTGTTGGGAATTTATTTTCCCTATGAGAGGAAATTGAGAAGAAACTGAAATTAAGACCAGCAACATGATGAATCAAACAATGATCAAACTTGTATTCATCAATGGAAATAATCAAAGGAAGAGGATGAACTTATCTTTATGTTATCGAACATTGCAATGCCTCTTTTAGTAGACTTTGATCTTCAACACAAAGAAATTGGTAGAAATCAATGCAAATAATTAGGAACTCCAATGACATGAATGGCTTCAAAGTATGCAGCAATATGATAAACAAAGCACGAACAAATCAGAATCAAGAATTAAAGGCTCAAACACGTAATCGTTGTCCTCAAACGATATTTGCCCCCTCTCCAATACGATTTCGGTGCTTAAAGGATTTTTCGACAAATTGTCTGTATGATTGATTAAGTTTTGAAGAGAATTCATACTCAAGCACATGCATGATTTTTCAAAACTTTAAGAACACAAA
>CAIGRB010128814.1:6237-17483 GCA_903798255.1 Fraxinus quadrangulata | reverse complement strand
TACTGCTTTATATTATGAATATATGATCTGTTGTATTTAAATTTAGGATTAAATTAACTGCATGATTAACCATTTAGAGATAATTAATTGGTGACTTGTTGCTAATTAGTTAATAAGATTTTAATTCCGCATATTACATATATTCACCATCCTCTAGGTAGTGTTATGGTCAAACTTGCATTTCTCAAGATTAATTTTTATTTTGTGCAAAAAAGTGTATAGAAGAATAAAATAAAAGTCTACAACTATGCTACACTAGACATGACATTCTTAAAATGTCATATGAATAAATTAAATACGTATCAAATCAAAGTATTTTTATTTTATGAAATTCTTAACCATGCTAATCCAAAAATAAACAATTGCAAGTAGAAATCAAATTGGGGCCATATGTTATTATCAATAACTCGTGCTAATGTTTAACGTGTATCATTCCCGCAGCCGTCTTCCATTCAAATCCAACTAGTCATACAATATACAGGATCCAACACACGTTATTGAAATTTCCACATAATATTGTAATTTAAAAACAATCGCAATAAGTTTTCAAATTAAAAAATTGCCATGAACAAGTTGGAAACAAGGAAGTATCTGAAATTATAAAATCAACCTTTGTTTTTACCTAAAGTTCTTAGCAAATTCAGTATAGAAATTGCAAAATTATATGTAATTTCTTAAATTAACCAACTAATTACTATATCAATAAAAAATAATAGAAATAGTCTTAATTTTCATCTAATTAATTAAATAACATAATTGTTATTTCTTAAATTAACCAACTAATTACTATATCAAAAAAAAATAATAGAAATAGTCATAATTTTCATCTAATAAATTAAATAACAAAATCAAATCAGACCAAGAATTAACCCGAAACTCGATACTAATTGAAATTTGAACTATATTACATCTCCAGCCACATCACAAAATTGGTGTAAAACGTCAATTTTGGCATAAATAAATAAATAAAAATAAAATAAATCACTCAATACCAAATCTCTAAACCATTAATTTGGTGCAACATTTTTCATTTAATATGATTTTTAGAGTTTTTCATAATTTTTATTTTGCCCTTCATTTTATACTACTACAAATTTGTTTGTTAATTTTATAGTAACATTTACAGTAAATTGTAATCAAGTAATAATTAATAACTATTGAATAGATTAAAATAAAATTACTCATTAATTACTAAGTTTGTGTTTGGGCTCAATTTTAATTTAATGCATTTTTCTCTTTCTTCATTTTTAATTATGCATTCTTCAATAAAATAATATTACACATAAATTCAAAATTTTTCTTCATTTTTTAACCACACATTCTCCAAAATATTACTATTTCTAAATACATTTTTCTCAAAAATTTCATTAAAATGGAGTCCAAATTATCTATAATATATTAGATATCACATCAAGTGAAAATCATTTTTTGAATGATTTTAAACATACTACAATTCAATTATTTTAATAATACCTTACTTTTCGTTTTTCTATATGTAATAAATACTACAAAATTCTTATTGTGTATTAATTTCGTATTATTAATTTTCAATTAATTAACATTCATATTAATCTAGATTCAATGAATTTTGATATACATAAATCTAGAGTTAGTATAGATAAATTATTTCTATTCATGTATCTAGAAATATAAATGAGTGTTTAAATTTATGTATTAACAATTAATTCTTATGTACTAAATGTACTATAAAAATATTACTCATTTATAGTATTTCATCGTCACAAAAAATATTAACTTACAATTTTAATTAAATATTTAACTTTATTTAACTTTTTAAATTAAATATTAAATTATAGGTAAAAAAATTACATATAAGTAACTATAAATTGAAAATTTCACTAAATGACATATACGTAATTTTTTTTTTTAAACGTTCAGAATTGGTGGATAATAAACTCTCAAGCATAGATTGGACTTGTTTCAAAAATCGCTACTAAAAATACTCAAAACTGTTCCACCACTTCCACCTTAATCTTAGGTTCGGAGTCGTTTTCTTTCTTTGCGGTCCGCTATCCTCCACCAGCAAAGAAATTGAAGAATTTGTTGGGAAATTGAATTTTATTAGTTGGTTTGACCAACTTTTGACTAATTTTTTTAATGGGTACCGTTAGTTGGACAAAATATTTCTTTGGCCAAATATGTTCTACTCCATGAATAGATTAATGTAGTGTATTTATTTCTCAAAACAAATTTAAAGTGAATGAGAAATTAAAGACAAAAAATGATCATTTGAAATTGAAATGAACTGGAATAAAATTGGTGAAAAATTGGAAAAGTGTTAATCTCACATAGAAAAGCTAGAAAAATATAAATCATTTTATATTGCTCAAATTTGGAACTAGGATTTGGGCCCCAAATCATACCATAGTTTTTGAAGAGGAAAGAGCATATAAGTTAGTAGGTTGGGCCAAATCCCACACGAGCGGGCAGCTGTTGACCGACGGACCGGCCGACTCGGCACGGGTCATGGGCTTGGGCTTGGGTTTGGGACAAGCTAGTATTTATTTTTTGGTAAAATAATATTTGATTTATATTATTTTACTATTAATTAAAATAATAATATATTTAATTTTATATTATTTTTTTCCCGATTTTTCTATGCCTGACACGTGGATTCTTCTAGAATGGCGGTTGACGGTTGACTGTTCATGTTCAAACAGTTTGTGTTTGTTGGAGACACAACTTTTCGGCTGTTGTGTCTTTTGGACACAACATTTCAACTTCTATAAATTGGCCCCCATACTCCGATTTTCATTTACTCCAAAATCAATTCTGATTTTATTCTTCTCCCAAAATTATTTATTCATCCCTGCATTTTTCATATTTTGCAATCTAGTCTCGAAAAATCATTTTCGTGCATTTTAGTCCTCCAACTTTTAGAGAGATCAAAACGTGAGTAGGTTCGTCGGGACTTGTAATTTGAAGTGCTACTATTACAAGTCGAGGTTGTTGTATATTGGGAGACGAGTATCGGAATACCGTTAGCACCAGTGCGAGACATTATCGTCTTAAGGAGAAAAAGTCGAACTCTTGTCTCGACCATTAAACATTTTATAGCATTCACTTTTTCACGACGTTATTCTGCCCAAATCATTTCGTGATGATATTATTACTTGCCTATTTCCAACAGAATTATTGTTAGCAGAAATAAACGAAAATTAAGAATAGTATGAGCTTAAAGTAGACTTCATATGAGGAGGAGGAGGAGGGAGTTCGAACGCAAAGCCCAACTAGCTGTAAAGGATTACTCTGATTCCTTGTCTCGCCAATTGATTATAGGTTTGCTTCTCAAATTCGGTCTCTCTGTTTTCTTTTACATTATTTATTTATGCGTATGCTCAAAACTAAAGCATCATGAATAGAAAAATATGCGTCCTTTGGTACCTTAGATTTAGGATAATGGAAATGCCATTGCAAGATTTGGCATTGATGCGTGAAGCACAACATTGGCATTTTCTTGTAGAGTGGGCTTCTGAAATTGTACTTTTAATGTTGGTGGAAGCATTTATGCACTGTTATAGACTTCAAGATTATTGAATGCTAGCTAGCTAAGATATAAGTAACTACTAATTTTATTTAAGCTCGTCTAAACATGCTATATTATGCCTGAATGTGAATATAGTGACAGGGTGACCAAAATTATTCTTCCATAAATATACATGATAAAAACAGAATTTATTTTACAGGCAGCTATTAGACCACCTAGATTTGTCTTCTTCGTAAATGATGCAAATTAAGCTTTTCCCTGAAACCTATCGGCGATACATGGAGAAGCAACTAAGAACCGTTTACAGGCACACCAATTCGATCGGCTTCTATGGCGCAGCAGAAGAAAGACGGAAAAATATTATGGTTAGTTGTAATATTTGTTCATGTTTGTATTTTGTATCACACTTCGTGTGACATGTTGATGGTTATATTGATCAAGAAACATATGGGAACGGTTGAAAATTGATCTTATAGGAGCAGAAACGAAATAATTAGTAGAGTATTTGGCCACACATGACCCCAATACACTGTTTATCATGTCAACAAAAGAATGGGAAAGTAATTACAGCCATGATCCCCTTTATTTGGGATTGTTGGCACTTGGGTCCCCAACCATCTTTTTGGAAGTTGAGTACAGAGTACCATCTGTGATTTTCAGGGCAATTTGGTCGTAATGAACGGTTTCTGTCCAAAATAAACATTAAATTCATTGAAAAAAATAATAAATAAATATAGTGTTGAACTTAAAAACAGAAGAAAAAGAGCAAACAAGATGGAAGAAAGAGAGAGGAAAACATTAGATAGACAACAATTCCCTTTGTATATGGGAATTGTTTACGGGCTTTATACGCCTATACGGGTCTATTTTTTTTAATTTTTTTTCAACTCTCCATTGAAATCAGACCACGTGTCTTTTGTAAAAAAAAATTGTGAAGTATCCATGTACGTGTAGCATTATTCTTATGTAAAACACATTCTCCAAATCGAATATGGTTTCAATTTTTTTCTACGCAAGTAATGTATGTAGGTTATTTGCCCACGTATCCTTGATGATGCAACCTTTATAATACCAAAAATTTATTAAACTTGTATTGTTTTTCATTCATTGCACGCTATCTTGATCTCTATTTATTCTGTTGTCCTCAAATAATGTACATTATCTCTTATAATCAAACTCTAGTTTATTTCAAAAATGACCCACTTCCCTACGAAAAATTTACAAACTTACTCGTTGTTGTTCATTTATTTTCAGGAAAGGATGATGTGACAAAGAGACAAGTGAATCTTGTGTCGTTCCTTGCGACAGAGTGTATACTCCTTATCTCCAAATATCTCAAAGACAACCAAAATACTCTAGTCAAAGATTGTTGTAACATTTTTTAAAAACTTTTAAACTTCCACAACAAATATTATTTTTCAGTTTTGATTTTTAATATTAACATTTAATATAAAATTAAATCTTATAATATTAGAGTCTCTTAGGATTGATACCACTTGTTGTGACACCAATCACCGGATTGAGATGTTAAAGTTATATGGCAAGTAATAATGAAGTATATGATCAAGCAAAAGAATAAAGAAGACAATATGGCGGATGAATTAAGATATTTTATTGATTCAAAAATAATGGAGAATAGAGAAAATTACAATGGATCCTATAATTCTAACAATCTATCTTCTCACATTTATAAAATTGTATAGAAGAACCTAATATTTATATGGAACATATATGGGTTGTCAAATCCCTCCTAGTAGAGTTGTTGATGAAGTAGGATACCAAAAATTGAGTCCAAAATAAATTTTAACTCCCAATGGGTTTCTAAAATAGAACTTCAACTTGATATAAAACTCCAATAGCATTCTAAATTGAATTCTTCTTGATGTGCACTTCAATTAGGATTCTTTAATTACTTCAATAAGGAATTCGGGTCACACCAAAATCCTAACATTCTTCACCTTGACACGAATTCCACCAAAAAATTAATGAGCTTCTTCAACAATAACCAAAAAATTAATGTCTCCAACAAAACACAATACTTCACCACTTCCAATGAATCCAAGCACTACTCTGTAGAATTACCTCAAATTCCCAAAAATCATAATGATTTTAAAATTTACCAAAAATGGGTTGTAATGCACTTCAAAGCATAATCAATACCAAATGTTTTTACAGAATGCTCATTGCTAGATTGTAAACCTTCTACTTCACTTAAAACACGTTCAACAAAATCAGCATCCACATACCTTTTACCAGTTGATCATTCCCTAGCAATTGAATACAATGGCACCGCATTTGATGATGGCAAAGCGGCATTATCCATATCTTCTAAACTGTACTGAACTGTATTCTTCAAATCTAATCATTTATGAGCTCCTAAAGGTATTGTACCAAGCTGAATGTCATCCACTGTACTAAATATTTTCCGTCCTTCCAATACAACTTGGGTACCCTTACAAACCTTTAAGGCTCTACCTCCACCAAAAAACTCATAACCTTTTGAATCAAGGATAGACAAAGATATGAGATTTTTCTTCAAATTCGAAACGTGTCGAACCTGGCCAAGTGTTCTAATTGTTCCATCCAAAAATTTCAATCTGACTGTACCAATTCCAGCTACCTGACAATATGCGTTATTTCTCATAACCACGTCACTTTTGGAAATAGTTTCATATGTAGCAAACAAGTCCTTAGTAGGACACATATGAAACACAAATGCTGAATCAAGAATCCAATCATCTTCTGGTTTAGACTCAATGTCAGAAATAGCTAAGAAATCTCCATCACTTACAACGTTCTCCACGAGGTCTGCTTCGCCTGAAGTATCTGAATTTCTACTTGTATCCATAATTTCTTTATTCTGCAATTTGTAGCGATCCTTCTTTAAGTGCCAAATCTTCTTGCAGTAGTTAAAATTTTGATTACTGAACTTAAATTTCGATCTGCTCCTTCCAGAACCACCATAAGCTACCAGACCTTCTCCATTTTGGCCTCTGAAACCAGATGCTTCATCTTCTCTTTTGAACATAAGCATCATACATCTCATCTATGGTGAGAGTATCACGACTATACAAGATCGTGTCTCTAAATGAAGAAAATGAAGTGGGCAACGAACACAAGAGGATCAATGTCAAATCTTCTTCATCATACTCTACTTCCAAAGTTTCCAAATCAGCGACTATTTCTTTAAACACAGCCAGGTAATCTTCCAATGATCCTCTTTCTACAATTCGATGAGAGTATAAACGCTGCTTGAAGTTCAACTTCCTTATTAGACTTTTAGTTATGCACAATTGCTCCAACTTCAACTATAAAGCAGCTGCTGAATTCTCCTTCAAAACGTTCTGAAAAATGGTATTCGAGGGATGAAGATGAATATGAGAAATTGTCTTCGTATCATTCCGTAATTTCTCCTCCGCAGTCAAAGTTACTGGCTTCTTGGCAATTCCCAACAACTCATCATCCAAATCTAGCTGTGCGAGTAGTACACGCATCTTAACGTACCATAGCAAAAATCTAGTGTTTCGATCCAAAAGCGGAATGTCATACTTCATGGTAGCCATCACGAACAAAAAACTTCGAACAAATCAAACTCTGCGCTCTTGCGCAACTGCTGAACCTAGGCTCTGATACCACTTATTGGGATTGATATAACTTGTTGTGACACCAATCACCGAATTAAGATGTTGAAGTTATATGACAAATAATAATGAAGTATATAATCAAGTAAAAGAATAAAAATGACAAGAATATGACAGATAAATTAAGAGATTTTATTGACTCAAGAATAATGAAAAAAAAAAAGAGAAAATTACAATGGATCCTATAATTCTAATAATCTATTTTCTTACAATTATAAAATTATATAGAAGAGCCTAATATTTAAAGTGAACATATAGAGGATGTCTAAACCCTCGTAGTAGAGTTGTTGATGAAGTAGGATACCAAAAATTGAGTCCAATATAAATTTCACCTCCCAATGAGCTTCTAAAATAGAATTTCAACTTGATATAGGACTTTAATAGCATTCCAAATTGAATTCTTCTTTATGTGCACTTCAATTAGAATTCTTTAATTACTTCAACAAGGAATTCGGTCACACCCAAATTCTAACAGAGTCTAACATACATTTTTAATTGGTATAATTCTCATTATTGCGGGGGTTAAGTTTTACAATATAAAAAAGGGAGATTTTATAGTTTGCATGCAACTTGAGATACATCTTGGAGTCGTATAGTGCAAAAAATACCTCTACGGAGAGGAGACAACCTGACTTTATGACAGTTTTGAACTTCGGCGTTGGACTCATGAAATGATTATTGTTCAAATCTAAATGGACTAATGGCAAAGTTGCCAACATGTTATTTGAATCTATTTGTGTGCGCTTACTGGATATAATAAATCACATTTCACCAATGTTCTTAGTATTTTAATGTTTTTGTTCACAGGCAGTGTCCTTTCAAGATTGAAACTGAGTTGAACTGATTGTTTCTGCCAAGGATATTATTTCACTATTTTCACAGGTTAGTTTCTCTAATCAACTCTACATATCGTACTAATTTTGCTATGTTATTATTCTTATTTCTTTTCAAAAGCGTGCTTCTGTTTTTAAATATGAAACGTGTACTAATTGAGGACATGTAAAACTTATGTCATCCTGCACTATTCCTTGCTACAGCTAAAAATTTGTACATTAATAATGTGGCTCCTGAGCTACACATCTCCAGAAAGAACTGCAATCGAGGGAGGCAACAGTGACAGTAACATGAATTCTGTCGAAGAATCTAAAGTTAGTATACTTTATTATATCTCTCAACTTCTTTCGTAGAATTATCAACCAAAGGTGTCTCTTGGGTCTCTCCCCCAATATTTGCATGTATTGTATATATTTGCATTATTTATTAATCTCAAGACGATTTTTAGAAATTTATCTCAATTAATTATCATCGATGTTCGAATTGTGAACGTGGATGCAAGTGATAAGTTCAGTGGAATTTTCTGATTTACTGATTTTTAAATACATTTTCTGATTGCTCAATACTAGAAACTAATGATTCCTAGGCAATTCATACATTTTTGAAGCATAAACTGAATTTCCTTGTTATTAACACAGTAGATGTATCAGATAGTTCGCTGAAGTGCATTCGGGTAATGATGAATGCAAGGGAAATGATGGCAAAGCGAGAGGCACCAAGAAAAAGGAATGATCGAGTTGATAATGCCTACGATAGTAAAAGTTCAGATACTTGGCCAGAACATCTTCACAAGTTCCTTAGGTAGAGTTTCCTCTGCATATTGTGCTCATATTTGAAGCATACGAATTCATAATTGTTCTTTGAGTTAAATGTTTCGTTGGTCATCGAACTTTGCCTTCTGTCTCGACTCATCGAACTTTGCCTTGTGTCTCGACTTGGTCACCAAACTTTACAATGCTTCCCATTCGCTACTCAACTTTATGTTTGTGCACTCCATCACTCACCAAACTAATTTTGTTAATATCTTCGCCTACGTGGAGGACAGAAATAATACGTGGGCATTTAACTCCTTCAATTAGACGCCAACGTGGAGGACAAGTCATAAAATCATGTCTAACCAAACACGCCTCTAAATCCCTTAACCAAATCGTTCCCTTCTTGTAACATAACCACAAACGAAATGAACCGAAAGAAAAATTCCCAATTGAAGACGAACCCTAAGCCCCATATCGACATCCCCTAAATCTGAACATGAAGTCGTGGCTGCCTGAACAAGTGTAACAAGGATTTGCATTTTCTCCGACCATCAATTGAAGTGGAGTGAAGAACTGAAGGTTGTACATTTTCTCCGGTAGCAAATTAATTTGGAAGGTATATGCGCACACTCTAAGAATGTTGCCAATGAATAAAAACTGAAGTTTATTGATTTTGTAAAGTGTACAAAAAAAATTTCTGAGTGTTAGCAATGTTAATCTTTCTTCGTTTTTATGTCTGAAAAAAACCTGAAATGTGCTGTAGGAGTATTATTTTCCCTTCAAACTGGGGGTTCCATGTTGCTTAATATGTTTACTGGGTGAAGTTTTCGAGTTTTGGATTTTGGACCTTTTCTCTTCCAGTTAAAGATTCAAGTATATGCTATGTCATAGGAATATAATAATATGTATGTCAGTTTAACGCGATTCATCTTGATGTTTGGATGATGGAGAGGAATGTAAAACTAGAGTGCGAAACTTAATTTTCTATTATCCTTTTTTACTTTTGGTCATGTGAAAAAACATTTTTCGTGGCTGCAATAGTAGTTTTCATTGAAAAACCCTTGCAATTTGAAGGCCAGTCCAATGGTGTTTTGAAAGAACGCGAATCAAGATGTGTTTGTTTGGATAAATCTATGTCTAAGGATCCGATTGAAGATTTGTCTTGAATATTCAAAAATTTTGCTTAAATATCTGAACCAGAGGATGTGAAGATATCTTTCAATATAACCATGTGTAAGGGAAAAGAAAATACAGAAGAGAATAGAAAACAAAAGGGAAAAGATCCGTGAAGTGGTCATGGTTTGTCGTTTATGTAGTTAGCACTAGAGTTTAAGTTGAAGTGGCCATAGTCTGTCGTCATAATTTAAATTTGCACTACATTTTGACTTGGTAATTCGGTGTATGTTTTGTTTTGTCAGTGGTTTCAATGATGCTTCGAATATTGTAGCTGCAGGACACAAGCTTAGCTTGTTTGGTGTAGCGTTCGATGCTTGGTAATTGGGTAATTGGTCCCATTTCAGAGACAATACGATTACATTTCGAATAAAGCAGTACGACTCGACCATCTTTAATACGAAAAACCAGCAATAGTCATTTCAATAAAACCAATTGCATAAACGGTAACAAAGAAAATGAGTAGAAAACAATTGTAGTTAATGTATTAACAGCAATTCAAAGAACGCTCTCAAACAAGTGCCATTTCACAAGCCGAGCACATAGCATCACGCAGCCCGGATGATCTACCTTCTTTCTCATCCGCAACGCTCTCAATTCCCATGCTATACAGAAATATCAAGAATGAAAGTCAGGACACAAGCTCAAACTCTGTCAATTGTGACATTGCAGACTTAGCAGAAATATAAACACAAGCTGATATTTAGTAATCTAAAAACTAAGCAGTAGCATAAATTAGTTGCACAGACTTCCAACAAAAAGAAATTTCTTGCAAAGATAGTGCATCCCTTGTTATGGACATGAACTTACTGAATTCTCAAAAGAAAAATAGTATCGAATTCGCAAGAAATTAAAATCACAACATGAGCTAAAGGAAGCATAATTTTGGGAACACATTCTTGCAAACAGATTATGTGCACATTTGAATAATCAAGATTAGCTTCAAAGTTTCTCTTTAATATAATAATTCCAACATTAATTAAATCTACTAAATGAAAAAATGACTAAACAGACATCCATGCACGGCAAGATCTCTCCTTAGGATTTCTTGTTTGTCCACTGTTATTGAACTTTAATCTTTTTGATTAACTGTATTAATTCATCCAAAAAATCGCAACACACTCTGTGTCTCATCAGTCTAGCCTTCTCAATTTATAGAGATCAAAATTTGTATACAATTAACACCCCTAACTGCAAAAGGGATAAACTAACCCAGTTAGCTTAGAACTACCAGAAACTGCTTCCCACAACTATTCCCAGCAACTGTTTATATTTTCCACTAGTATGAACTCCGAAAACTACCCAGCACATGTGTCAAACATATGCCCAACTTGG
>CAIGRB010128793.1:0-16325 GCA_903798255.1 Fraxinus quadrangulata | reverse complement strand
TCAAAGTCATACTACCAATTCACTTAATTTTACAGGCGACATTGTTGCCCATGACCACCTTTCCTCTATCAAGATAATTATAGTATTCTAACCATGGTCTTCTAGAGGTCATATGGAAGGTGCAACAGAATCCAAAATCCATTCACTTTTGATTAGTGTTATCTACATAATTTGCAGTATTCAGATCAATAATGGATTATGTCACAACATAAAACATCTACCGTTCTATCATCTAAGGGTTCAACTATATTTCTCTCATCAACTTTCATCTCTCTCTGTTCTTTTTTTCTTTTCTTATAACAGTCTTTTATAAAGTGTTCAATCTTTCCACATCCATAAGACTTCCTATTTCTACTTCTAGATTTTGATCTAAACCTCACTTTCCCCTTTTTCTTAGAAGTATTATTTCCTTGATGACTCTAACCATTTTCTTGCCTAGAAATAGACCTCACTCTAACAAGTAAGCTCTCAGATTCCTTCATTATCTTGTGAGCCTTAAGTTCTAATTCATTACTCCTTAAAGAATTATCACTATTTTAGGAGTTAGGGCATCTCTGCTATACTTAATAGCATATTTAACATCCCTGTATGTCTCAGGTATGTCATTTAGAAAGATAAAAACCTTATATTCTTCAAAAACTTTATCTCCTGCATTAGTAATATCTTGAACTAACTTATTAAAAGTATCAAGATTATCATTTAAGTTCTTAGACAGGTCAATCTTAAAACTAAATAATCTCTCTAGAAGGAAAATTTTATTAGGCAGAGATTTAACCAAGTATTGTTTTTCTAATTTGTCCCACAAAGCCTTAACATTATCAAGTTTTCCTATTTTTCTTGAAACTTAATCACATTAATGAAGAATAATAGAGGTATAAGCAAGTTCGTCAAATTTAGTTCTTTAATCAGCAGTCATAGTAGCAAGAAAATCAGCAGTTATAGCATTTGAAACTTTGTGTTGAACTAGAACCCATTTCATTTTTTACTGCCAAATGGGAAAATCCATTTTCCATTAAAAACTTCAAGTTCAAACGTAGTAGTTATCATTTGAAGTTTTTAATCAACACAAGAAAATATTTGAGGTCAAAGTTTAAAAGAAAATAAAAAAAAGATAATCCAGAATAATAAAATGCTACACAAATACTCAGTGTTACACAAAAAAAAAATGAAATATCACACTATTCAACAGACTAAAAACCACAGTGAAGCACATAAGCAACAATGATATTAAACAGACTAAAAGGAAGTTCCTCCAATTTTTGTGTGTTAAAATTCATCAAGATTCCATGAGGTTCACGACCCCAGGTCAAGGCATAATTCGAAAAACATCGGAAATCAAGAAGGGGAACATGGTGTAAACACAATATTAAAGATCAAAAAATAATAGGAGAGTAAGGGTTAGAGGATTTTAACCAATTGTTTCGAGGAGCACCACAAAAATGGGGTTCCACAGAACAATCAACAAAAAGCCCAAGATTTGAGTCCATTCACCAAGACAACAAGTATCTGTTAGAGGACCAATGTCTCCTCAAGAAATCACCACCAGAAACCAAGATCCGTAAAAAATAGAATCTAGAGTTTCATAAAAAAAATTAGATCTGAAAGGATCTGGTTGTGAAATTGGTTTTCCACACCCAGAACTACAATCGAAGAACCATAGAGCCACCCAAAAGACACTTATACCACTGTTATAACCACAATACAACAGAAGCAATAACTCGAGAACACGAAGAACACAATCAGATCATCAACATCAAGGGATTGATTATTATATTTAGGACTCAGAACAATACATTGTACCCTTATGTATAAAATAAAATAAAATAAAAAAGCAACAAAGACCCAAACCCTAAAGTTTGAACAATCACAGCTGCTACAATGGAACCAAGATCAAACAATTGATCTCAGTACAAAACTCTCAATCAAAGGATCACAAAGACTCAAATCACACAGATTTAACAACCAAAACAAGAAGTTTTAATCAACACAAAGTAATCGAAAAAGGAATGGAAGAGACGACACAGAGAAAACCCCAAAATCTTCTCGCACCAAAAATAGAATGAAAAGTCACTCAAGGGCAACTGTTCAAGCTCCTTAAATACACAAATCCATCACCGTAGTCTCAACCAATGATCAACGGCCCAGAACAGCACATGTGTCCATCAAATAGGTTGGGTTTTGGGCCTATTTCAAATGAGTTATCAGGCAATGGCCAAAACTAATCCAGCAATGGGCTAGGCCCAATTTCATCATAGCCATCGATAGCAATTGCCTTTTCTCACACTGTGAAAATTTATTCATCCATTGTTCTCAATTTTCTTTGCTCTTTTCAACATTTCAATCAGCTATATTCATTACAATTATACGAGGCTTTCTATAATTTGCAATTGGATTCCAAAACCCAATATTCGAGCGGCTTATTCAGCTTCCCTGCCCAAAAAATAGCAAGCTATTAGGAATAATTGAATGTCAAAAACAATCTTTACTTCTGAGGATAATTCTCATGTTGACAATTATTGTGGATTTCTAACGTGGTTTTGGGCTTAGAGCCCCATTTACAGGATTTTGATGAAAATTTATCTGGTATTGATGGCCAGTTCATTTGCTGGGAGTTCAAGAAGAAAAATTAGATGTGAATCACTACATTTCAAGGTGTTATAAAGGAAGAGCATTTGCTTGCACTATGTTCTTAATATTTGTGAAACTATAGGACAGATCGAGATGATCTTAAAATTTGTATAGTGGTCTGCAATTATGTGAAGCTAAGTTTGTCAGTCAGGTTTCTTTCGACCAGTTTTCTTTTAAACTTAATTTAATTTTTCTTCTATTGTTAACAAAGTGAGTATGACTTTGCTGGGAAGCAAATGTCTTTTATAAATCTCTCGGAAATATTTTAAATATCTTGATAGTTTTTGTAATGTCATGCTGGTGAACAACTTTTTGTTTTCCTAAAGTAATTTTNTTTTCTTCTCTTGTTAACATAGTGGGTATGACTCGCTGCTGGGATGCAAATGTGAAGTTCGTTTATAACTCTCTCATAAACATTTTAAATGTCTTGATAGTTTTTGTAATGTCATGCTGGTAAACAGCTTTTATTTTTCCAAAAGTAATTGCATGTTATGTTTTATGCCTTAATACATAAATAGTTTCTTTATGTCATCTCATGTTTCTGGATAATGTTTGATCAATTTTTCTGAGGAAGTTCAAGAAAAAATATAATCTTTTAACATTATTGTATTAATTGCTAATAGTCACCTTTCCTTAAATTTGGTGTGGGCCATTTCAACACTTTTGACCTTAACTGGGCATCTTAGTATTCACTGTACTATCATTCTCCATAAGATGATAGTAAGCAAATTGTCAATTTGTTTTATGATACAACCCTCCGTTGTGCTTTTCTTTCATCGGAGAGCCATAGAAGTAACTGCAACTCAAAATTACAAGGAATATGTTGAATATGCAAAATCTTCCATCAGAAATCAAATAAGCGTTACCTCTTGCATTTCTTATAAGATTATTTGAAGATGCAGTTTTAATGATCTTGTTGGGAAAAATATTCATATTTCCATATTCAACTTTGTTCTTTATGTATGGTGTTATAGAACGTAACATCTTCTGTTCTAAAATGAATCCCTCAACCTTTCTTTTGGGTTCGATCAAAGATTGCAATCTTTTATTTGAGAAGCGACGACCCCATCTGGGTTTAATCTGTTGATTGTATGCATCTATTTCACCTCTTATAAGTTCAATTATGAATACTTAAAAAGTTATAATCAAGGAAGCACCGAGACTCCTCTAGATAGAGTTTTCATTGGTGGAACTCAGACACTCTCGAATATATGTTAGATCCATGGAAATATACTTGATATTTCTGTCATTTTCTAATCTTGGAACTATGGGGACTCGATGGAATCATGTTGACACACCTTAAATACACAAGTATAATTTTGAGGACACTCTTGGGGTATCCAAAATGTTATTTTGGTAATGGAAACTTGTTTTAATCACCATTTTAATGACTACTGTATACTTATTCCTATTATTGAAGGCCTATGGCTATTATTTGTTGTATTCTAGGTTAATGCCTGATTCCAAACTGGCTCTCTATATCCCTATTTTTCATTTTATGTGTCATTGAACTTGATACTTTATTATTTTTAATGCATCTAAACCCCTTGTAGGTTTTCTAGAATTTTAAGGGGTCCCTTTTCCATTTAAGACTTCTATGATAACTCTAACTTGATAATTCGTTTTTGACCTTGTATCACTTTAATGTCTCTGATTTTAGTTAAACAAAAGTTTGTTGGTTTATCGGTCACATATCCCCTCTCAACTTGTTGAGGTGTGGTGTAGTAACCACAATAGTTTTTCTCATATTCTTCATTGATTTGTATTGAAAATGCTTTTCCACAAGGCATACTTGGAAGTGGGGTTACAATGAGTACTGGAGTACTATTTAATTGCAGTAGTGTCTTCATGGGCTAAACAGTTGCATAATTGAAGTGAAATTGAAAGACTATTTAAGTTTTTAAATGAAGCAATTTGAATTTTTGCACGTCACATAGCTTTTCATGGTCTTGTATCTTCTTGCTAAGAAATTTTTGAAACCAGATGAAAGAACTAGTGAAGGATCAGCTGGAAATAATTTGGAAATCGTTGAAGCCTACCAAATCAAACGGTCATCGAGAAAAGATGAAAGATATGGTTCAGTTTTGCCCCGTTTCAGTGAAGTTGAGTCTTATTTTTATAACAATAGCCTAGCTATTTATCCATATTCTTGTGGCATTAAGTTGTGGATCACAAAACATAAAGAAAAGATAGTACATTACGTACTAATTATTTTCAATAGATTGGTTGACCATGCTAGTTTCTAGATTTTTTCCTCGGAAAAAAGTCTGGATGCGCACAGGCCACTCCGAGTTTTCAGGGTTTCTCTGAAGAATGATCTCTCCCACCGTGCAGAGATTATCTTGAGCAAGCTTCGGTGTGCCGTGTGCAACATATTGGACCAGATTTTGAATATGCATCTCCAATCCTTTCTCTATCTTTCACCTCGAGAACAATAGCTTCAATTAATCCAGTGTTACTTTGCATTTCATTATGATTATCAGCTGACTCTTTTGTCCTCAGAAAGACAACATTTTCGGACCTGCAATACACAGCATGATGTCATTGTCAACTTCCATTCACCTTTCATAATTTTCTTCAGTTTTTACAGATCTAAAGAAAATCCAAAAAACATCCCTAGGCTAAGGATGTCAGGTTCCACTCTTCAGTAGGACGGTAGTAATATATTCCTTCTCTCCTTCCTTATTTATAAGCAAACATATATAACTAAATAATCATTTTTGGGACAGCGTGATGCTCTATTGTGACTTCACTATCTTCGTTATTCTTACTATGACTAAAAGGAGATTCTATGTATTCAGTCTTAGTTCAACTATATAGAACCTTTAAATTCTAAAGTGCTTGCCAAAGTAATATAAAATTTATCCAATTCGTGCAGTCTCAGACACAGAGCCATGAAGAGGTTGACATGAAATTTGTGAAAAAATGTTTCATAGACAAGTCAATACATTCTCCAAACCAAGTATCCTCGAAGTGTAGTTTTCCATTATGAATGTTACTACAGAAAGTGCCGGATATTTATTTTGTGAAACTTGAAGGAGTGAAATTAATCACTACTTGCTTTAATTTCATTCATATTCAATGTCGAACTCATAAAGAAAACCCCAGAAAGAGAGAAGGCAATCAATTTTTTCCATGAATGACTATTGTCCACTCTAGTTCTTTTTTCAACTAAACAAAATAAAGCACAATACTTCATTGGTTCTATTTATGGAAAAGCAATATTTATTTAGACAAGCCGTTGATTCATGCCAATCAGTTTCTTGATTAGCTTGTCTAGAAATAGGCTCTTAAGTCAATATACCAAACATCAAATTTTCTACAATTCATCACCTTTTACACTTCCTCCTTGTGAGAAGGTTCTTTCTTTTCTCATTACTAATCTTAATTCACTACATTACAAAATACCTCGACCCTGGAAAACAAGGTCTCCTCACTCGTGGAAATAAAACCTTATTTAAGCTATCTTAGGTGGCACAGAAGTGCGAAAATTAATTAAATTAGAGACCAATTACGGTAACAATTTCATAACCTGCCCAAAGAAATAAAATAGCTTGAAACTTTTAGATAGGTCACACTAGGGGTTGAACACGGTTCTATTTGGGTAGTTATTGACCTATTTTCAAATCAAACCATTTAAAACGGTTTAGAAAATGCATACACAAATCAAACTATTTCATTTTTCAAACCAAACGACTTTTTACGGTTTGGTACAATTATAAATCACGGTTTAGCTATCGACATAATAGTAACGCATTTTAAAAAAAAGGTCCAAACTTGGTCCAAACGAAAAACAAAAAACACGAGTTTCCAATATTCAACTAAGATGAAGATGACGATAATGAAGGTAAAATGGAAAATTTTGCATCATTGCCAACAAGTATCAGAAGACAAAAACATTTTGAGCCATTTAAACTTCCAATAGAAAAAAAGTGGGATTGGTAATTCAAACAATTCAGAAAAGTTAAAAGAAAAATGCAGAAATACAAAAACAAAGTGTCTCGTTTACCAAAAAGCTAATTGGTCTATTAAATTCTGAGCGAGTAAAATTCTAGCTATAAAAAAAGCTATTTACAAAAAAAACAATGCATTAGGCTCGTTAAGAAACAAAGATGAAAAATTTTGATGCATTTTCGAAACAAAAATTATAAAATAGATGAAAAAAATAGCACATAAAGTTGCAATAATAGTACCAATGAATGAAAAAAAAATAATGGAGGCGAGGAAAAATTATTTACAAACTCAACAGAAAAGAAATTACATAAACAACAAAAAATTTCTTGTTCGCAATACACATGAATCAGCTACTCAATATAGATGAATTTACGAGATGAAATTATGCACAACACAGCAAAAGAGATGCATGTTAATTATCCACAATATATTTAGGCATCTATCAATTTAACAACGAAAGACGGCCGGCGATTTGGAATGGAGAGATGAGGCGATTATAATGATTTAGGAATCATGCATGGCATCTTAGATTGTCTTGGAAATGGGAATTTGAAATTATCATAAATTGAAAATTTGTTAAATTAGTGAATAATAAATCAGCTCTTTGGGATTAGTATTGCATTCATGCATTGTACTCACTTGAAAAATGGAAATGTGCAAGTTAGTAGAATAAATTTTTAATTATAAAATTTAAAAACAGTTCAGTTCAAGTTAAGCAGTTCTTTAAAGGGAAAATTACAAATAACGGGGTGTTTAAATATTGATTTTCAAAAATCAGGTACAAACCTTTAATTAATCATAAATCAGGTATCCAATTCTATTTGCAATTCATGCCCAATCCCATTTTCAAACCCTAAATATCTTTCCATCTCTCTCTCTCCACTCTCGCCTCTCCCTTCTCTGATGTCGTGGATCGCCTCTCTCTTCTTCATGCTTTCTGTTGTCTATCCGGCGATTTAGCATTGACATAAAGCTCCAGCGCTCGACACTCCACCATGAGCTGAGCTCTGACGATCTATTCCGAATGCAGAGCTCATGCAAACACAACCATAGAGCAGTAAATGCAGATGTTCCGACCAGAATGAGCATGAATCGCGATCGTGCTTGGTTTTTTTGGTTGTTTTGATTTGTGGTGGCTAATGGTTGACGCGGTAGCGACGGCGGTACGGTGCGATGATGGTGGGTTTGTGCGCCGTCGCACAGATTTTCCTTTCTCTGTGAGCATTGTTTCACAGTGCCCCTCGCAACGTCCGAGTAGTCGCACGATGACCATAAACAGCACAGCGCCGCTGTACCGGCTTCTTATGTAGCGTCGCTGCAGTGCATGATCGGTGGTCGTGTTCATTTTTTTCTGATTGTTTTTATGTTAGTTGTTGGTGGTTTACTTTTAAGTTTGCAAATGGTTGTTTCCAGTGGTTGTTGTAGTGGTGAGGTGGTAGTGGTTGTTTAGTCGTGCGGTTGTTTGTGGCTTGCAAAATGGCGTTTCTAGCGGTGGTGGTGTTGTTGTGGTGGTGGCGGCGTGGTAGCGGTGGCGATGGCCGAGTGAGGGTGAGGGTGAGGGTGGTCGCAAGTTGCCGTAGTGGCAGTGGCAGTAGTGTTGGTGATGGTGGTATGTCACCATTATTTGGTGTATGTGACTAATTATTTGGTCATCTGTGACCAAGTATGGGTGGTGGATAGGATCGGGATGGGGTGGGATGGGGTGTTTCAGTGTATGTGACCAACTATTTGGTTCAACTCTAATATATGTGACCAATCAATAAAATGTGACCTATAATTTTTTTGATCCGTGACTAATGAAATAAACGATGGCGTATAAATTTTTTGATTTGTGACCTCGAAATAATTTGTAACCAATTAATTTGATAAAATGTGACCAGTAAATAATTTGTGACTCGTAAGGATGCATCTGTGACCATGAATTGTATAATTGTGATTTTAATATATTTAATTAATTAAGAAATACCTGATTTTTGCATTTTAAAACTTAAGACCTGAAAATTGATTTAGTGATAGTTAACACCTGATTTATGAACTATTCCCTTCTTTAAAACTTGAAATCAAAGACACATATTCGAGCAATTTGGTTCGGTTCAAAACCCAAACAATGAATGGTACACGTGGACTAGAATCAACAGTTTCGAACAAATGAATTCGATTTAATTTCCGTATTGCAATTATTTTGTGCAGCCCTACGTCACACAATTTGACTTTACCCTGTTCAAATCTCAGTGCCACAGTGAACAACCATCCTAATTCTTGTGCATATGCTTGAGTATTTATAGGAGAGGATAATTAAGTTAATGGACCGAAAAAAATACTTCAAAACAGCAAATTAGGATTTTTCGGATTGACCTATCACTTGAGCAATTAGCTGACGACAGGCGAGCGACGCAATGTCGCTCAAGCGAGATCTCGACGACATGCGGGCGATACACATTTTATTTTTGTCGCTCGAGCTTTAACTGGACGAGAAGCTAGCGAAAATGCAGTGCCGTATTTCTCATCTTTTCATGCTCCCCCCTAGTCTTCATAACTCAATTTATACAAATTGCACCTTAGGTCCTTGACTTTTACAACACGTTACAAATTAGTCATTTTATCCACAAAATTGCCAACACTAAAAATCTAACACCTTTCTCAACAGCTTGATGAAATCTACACGTAATCTAATCTCATCACTCATTTCACATCCACGGCCTCCAAGTCACCAATGAGTTTGCCCCACTTCCCAGCTAAGACCTTATTCTCAAGTAGCATATGGACATTGTTAATCCAAATCCAAATGAGGCCTTCTAGAAATTCATTGTAGCTACGTCGTCAGCCCCGTCGTCAAATGATAATATGCCTGTTGAAAGTCTATGGACCCACAACAAACGGTCCATTGAAAGTAAAAATATTTGGTGTTCCATTTGCTTCAATTTTTATTGTTCTCTGTATGTTCTTTAGCCCGTCTCTTAGTGATTTTAATAAAACTTCTAGAAAAATTTGATAATTTGAAATTGTCTCATTCAATTAAAACATTAAGACATACATCAATAAATTTACTTTTTCACTTTCACCCTTGATAAGGTGTTCAAAATGATCATTCTGCCCTTATTGCATTTCCCTAAATACTACCCAATTTATTTCCTTGAGTGATCATAATGAAGGAGCATAACGATTTTTGGAACAACTATTGGTTCTTGAGATGATAGGCGAGAAGTCAACATGTTTAATCATTGATTTGCCAATACAATATAAATTAATTCTTAATGGATCCACACTTTGGCACCAAAGAATCTGCATCATCAGCGGCGGACTCAGCATCCGACGAAGGGGCACAACCGCGTGTACTGGGATCAGCCGGAATAGTTGGCTGGTGCTGTGGTTTGACTGGAAGAGGAAGAACATAAGAAAACGACTTGAATTCTTTCTTGGTATTTTTTTTTTTAAGTTTGGACCAATTCCAACTGTGGTACTTATTTAAAAAATAACCATTCCCAATTCCAACTGTAGATTATGTCGGTCTCTTTGTTATATTATTCACTATGACCGATGTTTGGTATTGGAAGCACAAAAAGACATTGAAAGATCATGTCGGTTTCTTTGTTATATTATTTTTCTTGTAGTCATCCCTCCCTCCCTCTTTCATAAACGATCTTGCTATTGCAATCGTGACGATTGGTAGTTAACGGTTGACGACCAACCTAACTAAATAAATTCCTAGATTCGCCATTGTGCATCATACATGTGCTTAGTATTCCTTCAAGTTCCAAGCCTTCCCTATTCACATGACGGTGCCCCATAATATTCCTAATAAGGCAGAGTTCCAGATGCATCACTCAAACCTCGTATGAGTCGATGCAAAATGAAAAGTTCACAAGTGACAAAGAATATTAAACTCGGTATATTAATTTATTAATTTAAATACAGTATTCATCTTCGATATTCGTATCTTTATGGTGCCATATACTTGAGCACAAATTGTTGGTGTCACCATATAATTACCAATGCAAAATTAACTTGTTATGCAGTATCCAAGGAACCAGGATCTAATCCCGAAAGCTTAGTCTGTGACTCTTTTCATTAAACTCTTTATGCTTATACAAAGAGTGATTGTATTCTTCTTGTTACTTGTGTCTATTCGACTAAGCCCCTATTTGGTATACAAATTCTCAAAAAAAAATATTTTTTTTCAAATTTATTTTTAACCATCCACTCTGAATAAAATAATTTTACATATGAACCCATAACTTTTCTTTACTTACTAACCACACATTAAAAAAAAAAAAAAAAAAACACTTCTCACAAAATTGATTCTCAAACATTATAAAGAAATGAACAAGTTACAACTTCAGTCCTTAATTCTTGAAAGAGGGAAGATTCGGTGAATAGTTTTTATTCAGATATATTTTTTCCTTTTCTCATATACAATATTTCGGCTTTTCAATTGATCCTCCTGAATAAGTCAAGAAATCAGTGTATCATTTTCTATCAAACTGTCCCCTCCATGTTCCTAAGAATTACTATCACTTTTTTTTGAATGATTGTACTATAGTTTTCTTTTCTGCTTTAAATATTCATTTTTCTACCTTAAGAAATTATACGATAAGCTTGATGGAAAAAGAAACATAGCACGCAATTCTAATCAGATTATTTATAAGAAAAATCTAATCTTTTACATCGAGAAACACTAGACAAAACAAACTTTTCCATAAACCTGAGTGTCACAAAAAGTACGGTTTTTGTTATCTAGATCAAGTGGATTGTCCATCAAAATTCAGGCAAATCGTCAAATAGGGACTCTAACAGCATATCGTCAGCCTCCATACTGTGAGTACTTGCAGTGCAAGAATATACATCAGAAGAAAACACATCCCCATGATCAGCTCCTGATTATTCAATCTTCAACCAAGCCCATCAGCCTATCACCCTTCTCGTCGCATAGCCGTGGTCGAAATCAAACATTCACTTCTGGATTTGTCTCTCCCCACTTGCGATGTTATTAAATGAAATGAGACGTAAATTCGGTATATTTATCTTTTTTGATAAAATATTTTATTTATTTTTATCGAGTACAGATTGGTGCCATGCATGCAAAGCATCCAAGCAACAAGAACTTGTTGGACTTATGTCTTAAAAGATAGTTGAGACGTCCAGTCCAGGTTCATCTGCTAACCTCGTGTAAAGTAAAATGCACTAATTCAAGTAAAAATTTCAGACCTTGATCCATGAAAGAGAGAAGATTCAATGAATCATTTTTATTCAGATGCTTTACCTTTGTTTGAATCCAACTGTCACTGTCCTCTCCCCTCCATGTACCTAACAATTTTTGTAATTTTCTGCAATCAAATTTCTTGCAACGATTCCACTATAATTTTCTTTTCTGCTTCATTTTCTACCATAAAAAATTATATGATAAGCTTGATGAAAAATAGAAACATAGCCCACAATTCTAATCAAACCCTGATTATTCATAATAAAAAAAAATCTAAACTTTTTACATCAAGAAACACTATATGAAAACAAACTTTCCATAAACGGGAATGGAGTGTCATAAACAGGATTGTCCATCAAAATTCAAGCAAATCATCCAAGAAGGACTCTACCATCATATCTGCCTCCATACTGTGAGTACTTGTAGTACAAGAATATACATCAGAAGCAATCACATCCCCATGATCAGCTCCTGATGAAAATGCAGCCGTTTGAGCCACAAAGTAATCAGATGACGAAATTTTTGGAATCATCCGACTCGCTGGCGTATATTCCACAGGTTTGGTTGATGTCGACCCTGAACCGAAACTCAAAATTATGGAAGAATCTTTGACAGTGGAATCCATGATGAGTTGACAAGGTTTAAATAAGTTCTTGCATGTATGATGGCCAAAATATGTGGTCCTGTATATTGGGGGATCATCTTGAATTTGCTGCACTTGTTTGCTTGCTTGG
The DNA here is from genome assembly GCA_903798255.1 of Fraxinus quadrangulata. Taxonomy (NCBI): domain Eukaryota; kingdom Viridiplantae; phylum Streptophyta; class Magnoliopsida; order Lamiales; family Oleaceae; genus Fraxinus; species Fraxinus quadrangulata. The sequence continues at coordinate 3,809 of CAIGRB010128793.1, read as the reverse complement.
CATCCTTGATCATACTTGTGGGTGCACCTCAAGTAGCTCCTACACAAGAGACCAGACATACCACAAAATTTATTAGTTCAGTATTGTCCAATATAGTTTAGTAATTTCGATAACCATATATGTACCTCGGATGTTTGGCATTGAGGATGACTTTTTGTCCATATTTTCTCCAAGCATGGCCATCTTCAAACAAAATTGGGGTGTCTTTTGTCCATGTCTCAGAAGTTATCCTACGTTTTAAAAATTGTAAAATTATCACAAAAGACATGAGTAAATAATAAATATATACCATCAACATATTTTTTTCATCATCAATCTTACTCCTATTGGAGATTATTATCTGTTCTCTTTCCTAAAGTAAGTAGGCAACAGTTAATCTGATCTCACTAAAAATATTTAAAAAATCTATATAAAAAAAAATTACTAGGATAAAGAGTAACGAAGTGGCTTGTACAAATCTCTTTTTTTTTCTTTTTTGTAGATAATCTTAGATCAATAAATTATATACTGATTTGACTATTTGTATCTATACGTACTCAGAATTCCAATTCAAAGAGGTCTACGATTTAGAAAATCCTTTTCTTTTTATTGGGATATATTAATGAACTGAACAAAGTAGCGAAAGTACCCTCCACACGTATAGACGCAAAGCTTAGTTTTGAGTAGAAGAAGTAACCTTCTCTTGTATCGTCCTCTCCGGTCTTTCGACTCAAAAGTCTTGCAACTTTCGCTGGAATCTTCAGATTTCCGGCCATCCAAATTCACGGCTGGAAATCGAGAAACCCCATCGGACTCAGTTGAGCTAAGAATCGAAAGACTCTCATTGAAATTATCCAAGATTTTGTCTACAAGACCTTCGGACAAAGGCTGTTCTAATGCACCATCACCATTCAGCATGACTCGGAGGTGGTTGATGAGTTCAAGGCCGCGAGTCAACTCGTCGATCACCCGTTTCCGGCCAGTTGAGAACTCCATTTTAGCCTTGAGGGAGGAATGTGAAACAGCTTTATATATACAACCTCAAAGAAATTTGCTGGAAACTACATGGAGACGATCGCACGCGCAGTATCACTAAATGATATAATATTGAGCGTTGGGAGCTCTTGGACGATTGGATACATAGGAAGTTTTCACACGCGTAGAAAGGCGCGTTTAGTACTTTCTTCTCTCACGTAGATGACGTACACTTGGAATGTCATTGCTTAAGTCACATGCCACTTGGCACCGTGAAATAGGCTGTAGCAAAAGTTTAATTTTTGAACAATATTTAATTATTAGTTTAGATTTTAATAAATCACTAGTTGATTTGCTACGTGATTTAGCCCCTGTTTCGTGTGATTAAAAAGAAAGGAGAATTTTTGAGTTTATATGTACTATTATTTTATTGATTGAATGTATGATTGAAATGAAGAATAAAAATAGAATGAGAAAAAAATAGGTCTCAAACGGAGGCTTATTGAAAATAACCAATTCTATTTTCACTATTTTATTTCACGTTCATGTTGTCAACCAAATCACAGTGGACTAATTCGGTCGTGTTTCGTAGGAAAGAGAACATAAGAAAATATAGGTGTAAGCAAAAATCATTAAATTGTCAAATTAATTATAAACTTCTTTTCAAAATCATTGTTTTGATATGCTTCATGGATTTTAAAACCGAATGATAGCACAATGGACTTTTTGAGTTTAGTGACAACACGATTTATATTGAAAATATTTTAAGTGGACAAATATTTTCCACAAAACAAACACTCAACACATAAGTGAAAATCTTGTGACGGAAATATGAAAAGCAGAAATCGTCACTTGTCATTTGTCAATAAGCACACTGGATTTTGCAATTTTCATGGGATTTTGAGTTCATTCTCTATTAAGTTAATACCCATCTTACCTCTAGTAAAACAAAACAAACTTCTTAATAATTAAGGGGAAAAATAGTAAAAATAAAGGATTACACTTTTAGCCCTGTTTGGTATTGTTAAAAAAAAAGTTTTTAATAAATTTTAATCAAAGTTGATGAAATGTGTGATTAAATAGTTAATAGAAATTGTGAATCTCGTGGAATGTGTGATTGGAAGTGGATTTGAAAAAAATAATAATTAATTTTAAAAACTGAGGGTTAAAGTTTAGAAGCTAGAATTAGCAAGCAGTAATTAACTTACTTTGAAAGAGATTAATGAGTATTTTTATAGGCCATAAGAAGGAAACCAAATAAGTCGACCTTCCATTCTACTATGGTTTCTTTAAATAAAGATGATGGGAAGGGGAAATACATGAAGATAGCCTAAATAGAAAGTCATATTTTCAAAATGATCTTTAACTATTTTAGATTTATAAAACTACCAAAAATACCCTTAATATAGAATTTATAACTAAGTTATCATAATATGAATAAAATTTCATTTAAGTCTTTTTAGTCTAAATATTTTATGAGAAAACCTTTGTCAAATAGGTCAATTAAAGAGATTAAAAAATTAAGATATACCTTAACAATTAGATTCTATCTTAGGTTATTCAATAAAAACTTAAGAATTGAAAATATAAAAGAATATTTAGAATACACAAAACCTGATAATAAATTATAAAACACCTATATAATTAAATAAATATAGACTTAAATATTATAAATGTTAAAAACCTTTACAAATATTGAAAAGATTATAAGAACTTATATTTGTTTATTAGATTTTTTATTTTTAGTTTTTATTTGATTTTTGTTCGCGCTAAGTAGCACCCCTTTCAATTGGTATTAGAGTAGTAGAGATTTTGTTCGCTCTAAGTAGCACCCCTTTCAATTGGTATCAGAGTCGTAGAGATCATGGAAGTTAGAATTACAAAATTACAAAAAAATTATAAATTAGAAGACAAAACAGGATATTATGATAGTTATTACAAACTAGAAGATGATAGAGGATGTTATGGTTATTTAGAACCTATTCGTAATAGATTAAAAATAGAATTAGATAACAAATTAAATATTAAGATAAATTTAGCAAAGCAAATAACAGATATATGGTTACAACCAGAAGAATAACCATCTATAAAAGAAAAAAAATTAATAAAAGAATTAGTAGAAAATGGATAAATAATAATAAGAAAATATTATGAAAGAATAATAAGATATCTAGAAAATACAACCATTAGAGATTAGATAATTATATATAAAAAGAAGAGAATAATTTTAAACTAGAATTAAAAAGAAAACAAATAATGAATTTAATAGGACAATTAAAAGAACAAAAAGAAACAAATGAAGATAAAATGTTTATAACATATTATAGATTAAAAGCTTTAAAAGAAATCAGAAAAAGATAATGGATTTACAAGAAATAAAATTTGAAAAACAAATAATAGAAAATGTTATATTATCAGTAGGATCTTATAAATAAAAGGAGCAAATACAACTATGTTTCAACTCTTAAGCTCTTGGGGAGATTCATGTGTATTTATTAATATGCAATTAAATTGAATAAGTATTTTTTTTATGGCAGACATATAAAAATATGAATCCACAAGATAAAATAGTTATAGAAGAATTACAACAATTAAATATACATGATAAAAATGTTAAAGAAAAGTTACTAGATATCCAAATTAAATTAACAATACAATTTGAAGAATTAAAAGACATGATAAAAAAATTTAAGGTTATAGATGAAGAAACTCTAAGAGAATTCCAAAGAAAATCAGGAGAAATAATAAACCAAGATAAAATTGATATGATTATAGAAAGAATTGAAAAATTAAATGTAAAGATAGAAGAAAATAAAAAGATTGAATCGATAGAAGAAAAAATTAAGAAATTAGAA
>CAIGRB010128787.1:27652-43601 GCA_903798255.1 Fraxinus quadrangulata | reverse complement strand
AAAATAAGGACATGAACATTACACGGAGTTGAGTACACTAAGTCCAGTAATTTTGCATGCATAATACAATTTTGAGGGGCCTAATAATGAAGTTTGTCAGGGGTCTAATTTATGAAATTTCTCTATGATATTAGGATCATATGACTTGATGAGGGGATGTTTCCCTGGATCAGAAATAAGGTAATTCACATTAAACTTGAGCCCGAGACTTCTATGTGTTATTTAACAATTCACGTTCTCGACTAGAAGCAGTGACATGACTAGATGCACATTTGAAGTAGAAGAATTAGGTATAGACTTTCGTGTCGATTGAAAAAATATTTCCATAATCTACAAAAATCATTTCAATTCAAGCGGTATCAATCTAATAAGTAATGAGTAGTTAAAACTTAAAATCACTCCAACCTTAAAAATAATAATAATTGATATACCTTTATCGACATCCTCTCTCCTAATGTGGGGGCGGAGGTGGGAATGAAAGGATTTATTTGCTTCCAAAATGTTATAGTTTGTTTTCTTTTCTTCAAAACAAAAAACTTGTTATTAGGAAATACTTATTTTAGTTTGCTTAGTTACTTGAAACATAATTCTAAATCACTGTCCTATTGTATTAAAAATTTAAAGTCACCTAGAACTACCCAAATTTTTTAGGATAGTTAGTATATGAATTTTATGCTCCATGTTAAACTTTCACAATTCTCGGTCGACACTTGCTAGGTCAAATTATTTTTCCAACTCAGTGCACTGCAATTGGTAAACACTGCCCCAGCTTGCTCATTTTTTCTTCAAGTCTTTCCAAAATTAATTTTTTCCACAATTTTCTAAGCCTATATTGTCAAAATGTTAAGTTCTTCCTTTATTTATTATGTCAAAACTCTAACACCATCTTAAATTGTTTATTTGAAGGTTAATAATAAGGCCCAACCTTTTTAAATACCCAACTAAGGTTAATGATAAGGCCCAAACTTCTTAAATACCCAACTCTCTTAACCAAAAAAAAAAAAGGGCCCAAAAAAATAAGTGGGGCCAAAAAATAATCCCACGCGTAAGTCATCCTCATCAATGTTCGCAAGCGCATCATAACCCAATAATTGACAACAAAAACATGTTTTCTGTCTATGCGCAATACCATAAGTGTAGGGCTGGGCCCATAAATTGAAAATCGCAAACCCAATCCAACCCAAACCGAATCGGGTCAGGTTGGGTCAATTTAAAATAAAAACGGGTTGGGTCAGGTTCCAAGCAATTATAAAATTATTTGGGTCCAATCGGTTCGGGTCTAAACTCACTTAAACCGATCCGACCCAACCTGACCCGACCCAATATCAAATCTAAAATCCTATCCGTGTCATTTGCAAACTTGAAATCTTCTTTTTGCTTCTCCTGCGACCACTGTTCTTTACTTCTTCCTGCTCTTCTACGGTGAAACATGAAGGTAATTTCTGAGCCATAAATTCTAGTGGTTTTGTTTGCCACAGTATACTTGTCAATTTTCTTGTGGATTTGTTTGCCAATGAGAAAATATAAGGAAACTCGGTGTTCTTGTCATTGGGTAATTTCTGAGCCATAAATTCCAGTTAGATTAAAGGGTCTAAAGATTACCACTCAAGTTGCTGCAGATGTTGCTTTCTTCGTCCTAAGAAAGGTGTTTCTTTTGCACCTGATGAGCATCGAGCACTCAGAATGGGAGATTCTGATGACGACGAAATGAATCCTTCTATTTATTCTAAAAGTCTCGACAACTCGAATTTCCATATTGATTCTATTCCAGTGGCAGAATTCCAAGGCAGACCACTAGCAGATCACCCTGCGGTGAAGAATGGACGACCTCCTGGTGCTCTAACCATACCAAGGGAAATGTGTTGATGGCTAGTCCCAAGATGAAGCTTATGTAGAGAGTTGCCTATAGGGATGGCAAAAAAGGTCGCCGGCTCAGGCCTGGCTCGGCCCGGCATGAAAAAAGCTCGAGCCGGGCTCGACTTGGGCTCGGTTCCATCGAGCCAAGGCTCAGGCCAAACCCCATTTTGGGGCACGAGCTCGAGCTCAAGTCGGCCCAAAAAAAAAATAGAGGCTGCCCGTACAGGCGGCAGCAAACAGGCTGCTTGCTGCTGCCTGCAGCTCAACCTGCCTGCCAGCGCATGCAGCTTTCTTTACCGTCTGCGCAGGCAGCACAAGGAAAAAAAAACCCGGCTAAGGCTAGGGCCGAGCCTTTTTTTTCTCGACCGAGCTTTGCTCGACTCGGCTCAGACCAAAAAAAGCTCGGCCGAAAAAAGCTCTAGCGGAGCCCGAGCTTTTTTTTTCGGCTCGACTCGTTGACATAGCTAGTTGCCTACCTTAATGTGGGTATCTATCCTTTCACTTTCGTATTTCTTATTGTTTACTGCTTCCTATACAAATCAAAAAAAAAAAATTTGTTGACTCGGCCAGGCCCCTAACCGATGACTCGGGCCGGGTCGGTTCCTGTTGATGAGCGGTGCAGTTCGATTTAGAAAATGGCCCAAAATCGGTAAATTCGGGTCGGGTCGGGTTTGGGTAAATTTTGGCCCGACCCGACCCGTTGCCCACTCCTACATAAGTGCATAGGTTGTGCACAAAAAATAGGGAGAAGATCAGTGTATATCCCACGTGGATTGGTCTATTTGTTTTCAAGTGATTTTGTCCCTGTTCATGGCTATTATTTGGCAAAAATAAAGTTTTGAATACTAAATTTTTTTTAAGAATGTGTGGTTAAAAAGTATGGAAAAGTTTTGAATTTACGTGTAGAATATTTTATTATGTGGAATAAAATGAGTTTGTAAAATAAATCATTTTGAAATAATGATTGTCAATCATGAGACTTAATTCGTAGTGTGATTAAATTATCGGGTAATACACACAATTTTTTTAACAAACTAATTAAATGAAAAGTAATTAGAAATAATGAAAGCAAGCAAAGTGAATTTTTCGAAAAACACTAAATTGAGAATGTGCTGGGATTCATGATTTAACTATTGCCTAATTAATTTCGTAAAAAAGAGCAATTTAATGTATTTCCGAGTTTCTATGGTAGACTTGATTATTCTATTTTAGGTAATTACGTCTCTCGATTGTTAAATTAGCCTATGTTTGGTCCTCAATTTTTTTATTTTTTTTCAAAATTTGTTTTCAATCACACTTTTTCAATTGTTAAATTAGCCTATGAAGTGATCTTCCTTCAGTTCTTCCAGATTTTCTTCTATTGCAACAAAATAAAAGTTTTAGAACTGTGGGTGACATAAATGAAAAAGTTGAGTATTATTAGCAAAAAATAGAAGGTTTAGAATTCCAGCTGCAATCATCTCTTTTTAAACTCGATCTGTTAAGTGGATTTAACGCTTAAACTAAAGGAATTGGGCGATAACGGGTGTTTCGCTAGGTTTAATCCATCTAGAAGGGTTTTCACAATAGAGGCAAATGTCGGGGAGGGTGCACCATAACCTTTTTGTTTTTACAATAAAAGGTAAAATTATGAATAATGAATTTTTCTTTTTATTTGGGTAATAGTAAGAAGTCCTTTAAAATCGATCAAGTCCATTGAAATCTTATCAATTCTACAAAATTCTATTCAAATTAATAAAATTTACGAGAATTCATGACTCTCAAAAATCTGAGAGTAAAAGATGCCTACCCAATATACCATATCTCAACCTTTGTTATGTGAATACTAGAGACATCCCTCATGTTTAAAAAAATTGCACAAACCTTCACGATTTCTAATTTTGAGCGTCACATACATTTTAACTATTTTACGAGTCATATATATATATTCTAAAATAATTTTTAGATACCTAATATGCCCCTATGAAGAAAAAGATGAAAACTTTCAAGTTAATTGTGATTAATTTGTTCAAAGTAAACTATAAGAATATAAATTAACACGTCATACATAGAGCTTGTTTGAAAAAGTTTAAATCTAAATCATATAAAATTATATTATTTTATTTATTAGTTGTGTTAGTTTTTTGTCGGTGCACAAGTGTTATGAAATTTTTGTAATAAGAATTATGTAATAAATAAAAATGATATTTGGACAATCATGTATTGTATATATTGAATAATAATTAATTGTTATTAAAAAAAATATATAATGTCTCTATATTTAAAAGTAAAATTATTTCCTACTTCTACTAACAATAGGAAACTAATAAAACCATTATCTAATTAAAAATCATATTATAAACAAGAAATAAGAATAAAAAGATAAAATATGTTAGAACTAGAAAAGATAAATCACAATTGTAGTGAGAAACTACTAATCATGATTATATACTATATCAATCATCTCTATTTGAATAAAACTCGTCCTGGAGTTTTCTTGAAAAAAAAAATAATCAATCAATTGGAAGGAAAATATTCAAAAATTTCTATCAATACTAATATTGAAAATTTTCAATTTCTTGATGTGCATTCTTTAAAGTCAACTTTGTTCATATCATGCTTGTTATATTTTATCCACGGATAATTTATACACGGCATTCCTTCATAAAAGAAATATGATTTGATTTCTCATCCTTGAATTCGCTTTTGACATAGACCACTGGTGATATTTTCAATTCTTCATACTTTTCATCTTTTGCTATTATGCTTAGTGATACTTTCTTCAACACAAAATAATCGATATGCGGATTCAAATCCTTATTGTCCATGTTTTCCTTATTCTTATGCAGTTTTTCGACACCGAAGCTGTATAAAAGGTTAATAAAAATCTTATTCTCAATTTGACAATCTTCACCTTTGAATCATTCGTGATTGAAAAGTTTAATTTCTATCTTCTCTTGTTGAACACTCTGATCTTCAACTTGTTCATCTTTGGAGTGCGGCTCGATCTTGGAATTTTCAATTGTAATTTCACCGGAGCATTTTTCACCTTTACGCTCACTTTCATTGGCAACTTTCATATATAGGAGATCATCGGGTTTCGAGTTTTCAACTTGCATGTGCTTTTTCTTTTTCTATTGTAGTATCATTAACGTTAGAATCTTGATCATCTTGAATTACATCTTTTTTAACCTCATCATCTGCCTTATGGATCTTTTCATTTTTGTTTACACTAGTACTCACAAATCGCTCATCACATGTTACCAAAACGATCTTCTTATCTTACTACCTAAACTTATACCTATTATCTCGACCTATTAAGTGGCATCTACATTATAGTACAATGGTTGTCCCCAAAGTACATGAATCATCCATCTCTACCACGTAGTGGTACTTTACAGCAGAAAGCGAAATTTTACATACCTCCATAATGTAAATTTTTTGCACTTGTGAAACTTGATAGCAATATGCATATTTTTCAGTTTTCAAATTTAAAGCTTCCACCAATATTTTGAACACCAAGTTCTCACTACTCTTATGATATATTACCACCTTGCATGCTTTATTGTTGATGGTGCATCATGTTCTAAAAATTTCCTTGTACTTTAAATTTGACTCTTTTATATCTTCTCGATAAGCTTTCGTAGAATCCTTAATAATTTGCGTGTTATTCAAACTTAGTTAGGACTCGAGGAAACTCTCTAGCCTCTTGTTGTCGTGTTTTAAGTTTGTTGGAGCAACTAACATTCATAGCAGTTTAAGTCTGCAAATTTTTGTCAACTTGCTTTTTCATGGGCTCACGATTCCTTTTAAGGCTCAACGCAGACAGCACTTGTATGATGTTGTGAAGGGTTTCATCGATCTGTTGATTCGTTGTTCAAGTTTGTCGACCCTCCATTTGTCGTCGACGGTTCAACTGCCACCAACACTATCGTCGCCATCAGATTGAGCTAATTTCTTTGCTCTGATACCAATTTTGGTACGAAAGAGTTATGAAATTTTGTAATAAGTATTATGTAATAAATAAGAATGATATTTGAACAATTATGTCTTGTATATGTTGAATAATAATTGATTGTTATCAAAAAGTATACAATGTATTTATATTTAAATGCAAAATTATTTCCTACTACTAACAACAAGAAACTAAAATAAGGAAACTAATAAAATCTCAATCTAATTAAAAATTCTATTCTAATCAATAAAGAAAAGAAATCATAGTTTAAACAAGAAATAAGAATAAAAAAAATAAAATTTATTAAAGCTAGAAAGAAAACTAGAAAAAATAAATCACAATTATAGTAAGAAACTACCAATCATGATTATGTACTGCATTAGATTATATATCTAGAATTAAATATCAACCACTTGAGATATTTTGATGTTATTTTGAAATGATTAATATATCATATTAACATAATATTTTATTATAAAACGCGATTATTATTTGATAATAATTTTTGAAAATATGTAAATGTTTTAATGAACTAATTTATACTTTTTAGGGTGTGTTTGAGCTAAATTATTTTGAAATAATGTATTTTGGAATAGTAGATTGATGGAGAATGTGGTTGAAAAAGAAGGAAAATTTATTGTTGTGATGAAAATTATTATTTTATTGAAAAATGTGTGATTGAAAATGAGTAGAAGAATGAGAATGAAAAAATAACGTGGATCAAACATGGGCTAAATTTTATTTGAATTGTTAAAAGTAAATGTTTATATTTTACATCTTGTTTTAGTTTATAAATATAATTTAATTTATAAGTTTGCATGTGTACTTTTATGATTTACATCTTATTTTAGTTTATAAATATGAATTTTATTATAAGTTTGCATTGATTAATATCTGTGTTTATATGATCAATATAATTAATTTAAAAACTTTAATCAATTATTAACAAATTCTTCAACAAATTTTAGGTTTAAATTTCCACTGACTTACATATTGAGAATTGTGTATTCACGCAGTTTTTATGTATTAATTTATTATTAAAGGGTGCAAATTAAATTACAGCTAATTGTGAAAATTTTATCTTTATTCTCAAGAATATTTGAAGTATATCATCCTCATTTTACATGATATATGGTTTAAAAAGTGATTAGGAATGTATGTGATACTTTAAAGATAATTTGCACCCTTTTATGTATTAATTTATTATTAAAGGGTGCAAATTAAATTACAGCTAATTGTGAAAATTTTATCTTTATTCTCAAGAATATTTGAAGTATATCATCCTCATTTTACATGATATATGGTTTAAAAAGTGATTAGGAATGTATGTGATACTTTAAAGATAATTTGCACCCTTTTATGTATTAATTTATTATTAAAGGGTGCAAATTAAATTACAGCTAATTGTGAAAATTTTATCTTTATTCTCAAGAATATTTGAAGTATATCATCCTCATTTTACATGATATATGGTTTAAAAAGTGATTAGGAATGTATGTGATACTTTAAAGATTTTCAACTGAAATTTTGATAAATTTTAAAATATTGTAAATTTTAATGAATTTCGTAGATTTGAATAGATTTTCATAAAATTCATAAGAATCTCACTAAAAATAATGAAATTTCAAAGAGTTCATAATATGTATTTTAAATTTGAAATCCATCCAATTTTCTTAAAATCCATTTATTACTATCTTAATAAATTTACGAGGAAATCTAGATTTTAAAGGATTTAATTTGAAATTCATGAAAATTTTAGTTGATGATAACTAAAATTTAATGAATTTCAACAATATTCATTAAAATCTCAACTATGAACACCTGAATTTAATAGAAATTTTAAAATTCATTAAAATGTCCAGTGATGACACTCTTGTAGATACAAGGAACACTAGTATAATTTTCTAAACGTGAAAAATGTCTTTGATATAATCACAATAAAATTTTAAAAACTTCTTTGATAATGTTTCGTTTTATTAAACTTTTGTTTGGTAGAGATTAAAATCAAAATTTTTGTGAAATTTCGATAGGTATTGATGAAATAAGTGGTTAAAAAAGTGTGAATTTCATAAAATGTGTAGTTAAAATTAATATTGATTATCACGACTTTGAACTTTGATTTTAATTTTCACTAAAGGACTAAAAGTTGTTTTCTAGTAGGCCCACAAGACCATAAAGTCAATAAGAAACCTTGGATTACAACTATTATTTGACCTACCATAGTTTGCATTTTTACAAAAATACCCTTTTTCCAAGCCTAACCTTAAGTTAGATCTATTTCTTAACCTAAACTAATTGTGTTGTACAAAAATACCATCATTCCAACCCTAATCCAACCCAATACCTAAGATAATAAAACCTTGATTTACAACCATTACATGGCCTAACATAGAATTATCTTTTTACAAACGTACTCTTCCTTATATATTTTGTTCACCTCAATGTTCGAATCAACAATCAAACATATACGAGTAAAATAGTATTTTACAAAAATACCCTCTTACCAATACTATCCCAACTCAACACCCTAGTCAATAAACCAAAGTTAACCAATAATTCCAACTATAAATAATCCCACAAAACTCCTCTTTCACAAACCCTAAGACACACTCAACCTCTCCATACCCTCTTTTCATTGTGAAATCTTTAGTTCTCTACTCCCTTTATGCCCTCAAATATTCCTCCACCTTCACCCCACTCACCCCCAGCCTCTACCCCAATTGAGTTATTATATTGATCGAATTGAAGTTTTTTTGTGTTTTGAGAAAACTAGAGGCCAAAATTAGGAAAAACAAAGGTCAATAATTTCAATTTGACCTCAAGAAAGGGATTAAAAGACTCATCCCCAAAAGTCCTTTGGGCTACTACTAACCATTGAAAATCCAATAACTGGTATGTACGTCTCTCCCTTTGCCCAATACACCCCACACTACCCATGATTTTTTCCATTTTGCCCATACTCTCTCTCTCTTGGGTGCTCTAGTCCCCCCTCTGTGGAGAGAGAAAGAGCGGCACTTGAAAATTTTGAAATTATTTTTCATACGAGGCTGCATAAATTTTTATCTCTAAAGAATCAAGAACCATATCAAAAGTTATCTGTTATCCCTCCGAAATATCATTTTTCTAATTGTTTGTGCTTCCCATTGTACCTACATTTGCACTCTTACTGTATGTTTACATGTGAAGTAATGCATTGTTTTTAGGATTTGAATACACAGAATAATGACAGGATGGTCCAAGAAAGTTGCCGGGTCTCGTGTAGGAAGCTTCAATGCTCGGAAAGTTCAGAAAACGGAGCCCTGCTTGAAGAATTTCGCTAATATTGAAGAAAACGGTGAAAAGAACACTGATAAGGAACTTAAGTGCCTATTCAATGACCTTCTCGAGGGTTTTCTTAAAGAAGTTTCTGGTGGTTCGAATTTTAAACCATTGTCTCGATTGATTTTTGATGGGCAGGAAGTTGATCTGTTCAAGCTTTTCTTTGTTGTAAGGCAGAGAGGTGGGTATGAGAGTGTGTCGACGAATAGGTCGTGGGGTTTAGCTGCCAAAGAATGTGGGTTCAAATCGAGTATTGGTGTGGCTTTAAAGTTGGTTTATAATAGGTACTTGTATAAATTGGATCAATGGTTAAGGGAAAGTGTTTTAGTTAAGCAAGAGGTGAAGACGGGGGTTAAAGAGAGGGACTTAAGTTTATGTGGGCTTTCTATGGACTTGAAGTCAGATTTAAAGGTTTTTTTGTTGGGCATCATGGATAAAAAGAAGGAAGATGGGGAGTTTATGAATGCAGAGATTAAAATAGATTCATTTGGTTTTGAAAATGAAGGTAGTGAAAGCACATTTAAGGATAGAGGCTTTGTGGAATCAAACGGAAGAGTTAAGAAAGGGGAGGAAGTGATTAATGAGAAAGTCGAGGATAAGAGGATTCTTAACAACAAAGTTAAAGAAGGTGGTATTGAAAATTTTGATGAAAAGAAAGGTGGCATTGAAGGTAGAAAGAGGAAGCTTGAGTGCTACTCGAGCATGCTGAATTGGATAGGTAAGGTTGCAAAGGATCCCTGTAATCCTGAAATCGGGTCATTGCCTGAAAAGCACAAGTGGAAGAATTATGATAGCGAGCAGTTATGGAAGCAGATTCTCTCGGTTCGTGAGGTGATGCTTTTGAAAGGGAACATTGGTTCAAGTTCTCAACATTTCATTTGGCAGGTGAACATGCTTTTCACTCCTGTCTGTATATGAATGGTAAATACGTAACATGTTCAAAACCCTAGAGAGATTCGGTCATCTATTGCTTTGTTCTATTTAGTAATAGTATTTTTTATCTTACCCGAATCTATTACCATGCACTCGTGTTGTCTTTTGATCTATTCATAATGTGATACCAACCGGATAAATGTTTGGATAACTGTTACTAGACATTGCCGCTATTAGCCTTTTACAATGTGATATTCTGCAAAAAGATAAGCATTCATGGCTGTCTTAATTTACTATAGTGTTTGCTTTGGCTTCGAGGATTTCTGTCCTGTCAAGTTATGTCTTCTTTTGGTTTACTTCGTATTTGATCCAATCGAGAGAGTTTCTTTCTTATTTCCCAACATTGGCAGCCATCTTCTATTTTATGCTATTCCATTTAAGTAGTGAATTGCTTCTTGATGTTTGAGATAGAAATAAGCACTTAATGCACTGGTTGTTTATGTTGACCTACATCATCTTAAACTTGATCTTTTTTCAGAGTCAAGCTGAACTTATTTATTTAGTTATGTCTTCAATGTACCTCCTCTTGTGTAGGCTAGGTTCATTTGTTCATTAAAGGCTTTATACACAATTCTCATAAATGGGTGATAGCTAGTCTTATACTCAAGATAATTCATTGTGTTACCATGTTGAACCAAGCTAAAAGCTTAAGCTTTTTAGAGAGGAAAAACTTATTTATTTAAATTTTGCCTTCAACGGCTTATTGGAATTTTGTATTTATTGTTATATTGAATCTTCTGCTCTTTGTTTAAACATTAAATTGCTTTTATGATTAGTTCTATACTAGACAATTTATTTTTTCAAATTGAGCGGGAGAAAAAAGTTGATGGCTAATATTACTACTGATAATTATTGAACTTGGTTTTCCAGTTTTTATCAATGTAATTTCTGAAATAACTAAAAATTAATTGCCACTGAAACAGTTTAATTAGCTATCATATTTTGAGTTACAAATTGAACTATAAATGATTAATTGTGCTAGTTTATCATAGTAAAAGTTTCACTCTTGATCAAGAGTTTGGCATTGTGGGTGTGAAGTGGAGAAGTCAACATTTGTTTTGAGATATTATATATTTAAGGAAGGATCCTAGTAGTTGCGGCTTAAATAGGTAGGTGCCTTTTAATTGTAGTGTGAATTTGAATGTTAGATTATGGTAATATCTATATCAAGTAGACGGCTGACAATTGATTATTTATGTTCTTGAAATATACGTACAATTATTTCAGGTTAGGTTAACCTATTAAATTAGATCGATTATACTAAAACGTGTATATCCTAATAATGATGGTTTGGTTTGACATTGAATATCCCATTTATACTTTAGTTTGAGATCAACAATAAATTCTCTCTCTCTCTCTCTCTCTCTCTCTCTCTCTCTAAGTTTCAATTCCAATAAGGAATGAATTACAGCTATGCTGGAGATAATGCTTAAGGAATATTTATCCTTTTTCTATACAAGCTTTTGCTGATGAATGTGCAAATGGAAAATACTAAGTGTCTTAATCTCTCAATGATTGTACTACTTCTCCATATGCACCAGATTCCAAAAGGGCTCCAAGTTTAAGTGTTTTTTGTTGAACACATGAAGCTAACATTGTGCATGTTCTGTTATAATGTTGGATGCTCATTGGATCCAAGATCTTAGCCTGAATGCTGAACATATAAAAAGAAAAGCTTTATGGTACTATGATTTACAGTGTGTAAGTTCCCTTCAAATTCTCTGAACTTTAGGGTGTAAGTGAATCTTGGTTATCATTCCATGGAATCAAAGCAGCAACTTGCTTCAACAATGTGTGACTAGGTGAAAACTGACTACTAAACAAAATTTATGAGGTATTGGGTTCAGCCTCATGGATTTCTTGAGACCATGCCAGACAATTGAAGCACTAGGGAGAAGTTTGATAATTTTTCCTTGTAACAGAGTTATTCTGTACACTCTTATAATAAAAATAATTGGTGATGCTATTCTATTATTTATGTATCGGTTGTTTTGATCTTTGTTTCTCTGCATTCGTGGCGTGCTATCTTTTTCCAAAATAACCCATTGTGTTTTCATCTGCAGGAGAAGTATTTAAATATATTGTCCTTTATGATCATCCAAAGATTCAAATCTAGGTTTCATAGTGGTAGGTAGTATCACTTATTGGTCCAACAGTAGTCGGCTTATAGCTTGATTTTTTTTTTAATATTAATTATATATTCAATTCTTGCTACGTGTAATATATATCATCTTTCTTCTTTATGATCAAACTTGTCGAAGATATATCCAGGGATCACTGATTCAAACAATTCCTATGACATGCAGAAGAAGCAAAAGATGCATCCGAGTTTGTACGACGATCAAAATGGGTCTGAAAGATTAAGATGCAGTCAGAGGTTCATTTCGTTAATGGATTCTTCTAGCAAGTCATGGGACTGCATTGGTTCAGATTCGTCATCTTCAGGTTTTCAGAGTGATGATCATGCTGATAAACAGTCTCTTTCGACAGCAGATTCTATTAGCTACTTGGGCAACTATCTTCGCCGGAAGCGAATTCCAATAGGTCCACTTTTTCAAGCAGGATTACCAGAATTTTGTGGAGAGGCTTACAACAGTGATGCTAAATGGGTAGGTACCAAAGTTTGGCCATTGGAAAAAGGAGAAGTAAAGAAAACTTTAATTGAGAGGGATCGTATTGGAAAGGGCAGACAAGAATCTTGTGGCTGCCAGTTCCCAGGCTCTGTTCAATGTGTGAGGTTCCATGTTGGCGAGAAAAGGATGAGGGTGAAGCTTGAGGCAGGCTCTGCTTTTTATCAATGGAAATTTGATGGAATGGGTGAGGAAGTTGCACTCTCTTGGACAAAAGAAGAAGAAAACAAATTTTGCGATATAGTAAAGGTGAAAATTTCATCTTCCTACAAATATTTCTGGGATGAGCTTTTCAAACTTTTTCCTCGGAAAGGCAGGGAATCTTTGGTGAGCTATTACTACAACATTTTTCTTCTCCGGCGCAGAGGTTATCAGAATAGGACTTCTACAAGTAATATTGACAGTGATGATGACGAATCAGGACCACTCCGTAACAAATTTGGACAAATGACTGCTAATTCCATTTTTTGTTCCCCAAAGAAACCTCAAAGATATGTGCCCGAATAGAGGTTTAGCTTAATGAGTCCGTATAAAACATGTAAACTCTGAAGTTTTTCCAATGGCCCAGTGTTTTCTTTCACTATAATTGACCGACTTCATGATCAGTTGTATCATATATTGAGGGGATTCAGTCAGTGTGTTGCATGGTAATGAGTATATATTCTGAAGCTGGTGCAACTCTGGTACTAATCAGCCTGCTGAAGGTGGTTCTTTATGTACTTCTCATCGTGTCACTTATCCAGGAATTGCATCAACTGCTGATTTTGTGCGTGTCCCCTTTTTCTTATATTTGCATATAGTTTTTGAGAACCAAGGATAATAGTGCTGCTGCGTAGGTTTGATTTTATTCGGCTTTTCATAATGTGCAACATTGGAGTGGCAAAGAAAGATTTATGGAGACGACTAGAGCAACCAGGAATAAGATTAGTCTATTGTCATTTTGAGGAACAAGGATTGCTGTTGCTGCTATTATTTATTTATTTTTTTTTCCCCTGTTTTTGATTATTTTTGGAAAATGGATTGATGCTTTCGAATGTTGAAAATTTTAGGAGTATGAGCTGGAAACTACAAGTCGCGTGACAGACATAAACCGCAATCCTTTTTATGTATAAGGGTTCAAATTGTTTGCTATCTTTAGTACAAAACATAGTTTTTTAACTTTTTATTATTGTTGGTCTTGCCCAATTGATTTTCATTTTTATGAATAAGCTGGTATCATGCACACCATTGTTGATATTACATTTTTTATTGAGTGTTTTCGACCTATAGGTTTTTTTATTGAGTTATGACATAATTAGAATGTTAGTAAAACAACTGTTGAATTTTCTTCGAGTCTTTTAATCTTGTCCAAGTTTAACATATTAAATATGTTCTCAATGTAGTTTTTTCTAGTCCATACTATCATTTCAACACGTGATTCTTATTCCCAATTGTGGTATTTATGATATGCCAATAAGTTGATATTGTTCTTTTTATGGTGATAGGGTCAATAGCATATATTGTAGATCATTGCATGTGTGCGATATTGTGTACGATATGTAGTATATGTAGTAAAATTGTGTAGTAAATACATGTCATGGTGATAGTTTTGCTTTCTTGTTTTTATTTTTGGAACTTTTTTTGGATTCAACAAATAGTAGTCGGAGATTTGAATATGCACTAGCCAACATTTGAGGGAGCACTAGGTTGCCACCAATTAGATTTACATTGCTTAGTGCTTTTAAGTGTTTAGAAGTTGAATGTTCTATGAATTGTGTGGAGTAACTCGTGGTTTCTACAAAATATGGATAATAAATTGGTAGTAAGCCGTCAGTCATAAGAAATGTGTGGATAAAACTAGCTTAAACTATAATTTAAGATATGCCATGCTCTTATAAGACTACTTTTTCATCTTTTCACATGGTAAGTTATTTAAATTGAGGATAAATTAAGGGAATAGTGTTGAGACATGTTCTCAACCAACTTAAAGGACATGTTAGGAGAGATTGGCTTAAAGAAACATGGTCTGATAAAGTTGCTAGGAATCCACTTGCTTTAAAAACTTTGCGAAATTGGGTTGTCAACAGCCAAAATAAGTTAAATGTAAAAATGGATGGGTCGGTTCAAATCAGCTCGTCTAGGTAAGGAATTGGCACGACTCGATCCTGTTTTGCAATCGACCTAAACGATTAATGGACCGATCCTTATCCGGCTTGTAGAAAATATATAGGCTCGAGGATCGACTTGCGAATTGGTCAATATAAAAATAAAGAAGTCAATATTAATTTTTAATCACTGAAAATTACAAAATGAATATGAAATAACCTTATTTTAATTAAAAAAATTGCAAAATTAAAAATAGACTATGAAAGACTATTCTAAAGGCTGTGACAGCCTCACATGATTTTTTATTTTTATTTTTAATTTAATATAATTTTTTGGGAAAATTGCAGCTGCGGTTCCAAACCTTTCATTTTGTTGTGAATTACACTTAAATCTTTAATTTTTGTGGTCGAAATTCCAAACATTTATATATAATTGTAGCATCGGTCCCAAACCTTGAATTCATCCAAAAAATCGTTAGTCAACGTTGCTACAATAATTTTGACTCGAAAGAATTGCAGCGCTGGTCCCAAACATTTCATTTTGTTGTAGATTATACCCAAGCCTTTAATTTTTACGAGCAAAGTCCCTAACATTTACATATAATTGCAACGTTGGTCCATTCACACATTCTGTCCATAAAATCGTTAGTCAACGTTGAAACAATAATTTTGATTCAAATGACAACTTAATTGATATGTAAAATTGTTAAACAAGTTATTCAAAAAAATTTTTGTCTTCTTCAAATTCTTCACTCTTTTCACAGCTATCACATTCTCATCATCGATAATTATCCGATTAGATAACAATCTGATCTGATTTGGTATAGTAATTGAATCGCTAAATTATTTTTATGGTATGTTATTTGTCACTAAAATAAATAAATTACATTTGGTACTATAATTTGTATGTATTATTAAATAGTTTTTAGATTGATTAAAAATTAAAAATAATATTAAAATAAAAAAATACATTTTTATGTATTTTTATGCCTATATTTCGTTTAAACTCGTTAACTATAAACCTTCACTCCCGCAACGTATTACGCTTTTTCGAACACCGTATACACGCGGATTGACTTTTTTATTTTATTTTTATTATTTTTGAATTTGATGACTTTTTTATTCTAAACTTTTTTATTTTCTCATGTATTTATTTTAGTGACAAATAACAAGCCATAAAAATATAAAAAATT
>CAIGRB010128787.1:12070-27612 GCA_903798255.1 Fraxinus quadrangulata | reverse complement strand
ATAATGAGAATGTGATGGCTGTGAAAAGATTGAAGAATTTGAAGAAAACAAATATTTTTTTGGATAACTTGTTTTGACAATTTTACCCATCAATTAAGTTGTTATTCAAAATTTTGTTTCAACGTTGACTGACGATTTTATGAATGGAATGCGTGAAATGGACCAACGTTGTAATTATATGTAAAGGTTAGAGACTTTGCCCTAAAAAATTAAAGGTTTGGGTGTAATTGCAACAAAATGAAAGGTTTGGGAACGACGCTGCAATTTTTTGAAGTCAAAATTATTGTAGCAAGGTTGATTGGCGGTTTTTTGGAAGGAATTCAAGGTTTGGAACGAACGCTGCAATTACATATAAAAGTTTGAGACTTCGCCCGTAAAAATTAAAAGTTTGGATGTAATTTGCAATAAAATGAAAGGTTCAGGACCACTGCTGCAATTTTTCCTTTTTTTCAACGGATTTGACGGGTCTATAGGCCCGTGAATCCGCTCATCGAGCTGGTTCTGGGTAGGCCATGTTGGGCCCATCGGTTTGACACCACTAATGGGCAAGAAAGTCAACAATTTTAGGCACCAAATGAATAGTAATTTTGCGCAATTTGAAAACTTCGCATGCATTTACAGCCTTCCACATTCCTTTGTTGAAATTGGTAAGGTTTGCATGAAAAAATTATGCAAATTGTCGAGTAAGAACCAGTATTACATAGAGGTGCTTGCTCTTTGCCAAAACGTACTAAAAATAAAAATTCTAAGCCTGCATTCAAAGTTCTCTTTGAGGTTTTTCAAAGAGTAGATTCGTTTTGAGTGTAGTAAAATTTAGCGATAGATCTTTTATCGTAATTGTTTGTATGAGATATTGTATGATTTTAACAAACTTTATATAGTGAAAAATCTCTATCTTTGGTTTTTTCTCATGATTTGGAGTTTTAATGTAAATCCTTGAGTTGTTATTCTCCTATCTTTTTATCTTTCAGTCTTCTTGATTCTCACTAAGGGGCATGCGGAGGTAAATTTGGAAATTGATCTAGTTCCTAACACTAGTAGATATTGCACTGAAATGAACAAAGTGGCAAAAATAAATTCATTTCATCAATTTCATATTTAGCAATAGCTAGACTTTCTATTTTATATTTGATACATGAAAAGTGAATGGTAAACACGTTGCGAAGTTTTGAATTTGGAAACTTGTTTTTAATTTTTTTTTCAATAAACCTTTTACATTAGAATGATGCTATCTTTAATTTAGGTGGTCACATTTAATAAGTTCAATTTATTGAATCGCATGATCTTGCATTTCAATGAATATAATATTTAATGTTATTTAGTTGTCATCGGTAGTTGACGCTATTGAAACTAAAGGACATTACCAAATTTCAAATATTTATAAACAAAGACCTTAAAACATACATAAGCACATGTCGAGAGCAATTTTGAATTAGTATGATAAGTGCATTTTACACACTTATTTAGGTCACAAAACATGGATAGTTGTTGGTAAATATATTGGAATATGACTTAATTCTATATAAATTATGTTTTCTAGGATACCATTGATGAATATGATGGAATTTAGGAAAAACAAGCAAAAAAGACTACCATGGAAGAAAATCAAGGTCCAGGGACCAAAGTATAAATATCTGAAAGATGACCTGGAAGAATAAACTAAGATGTGAAAGAGTCGAACAATTTAATGAAGACATGAAGTACTAGAAGAAGAAGAAGTGAGAAAAGAGATCAAGAAACGAGAAAACGAAATTCAAGGATCAAAACACAAAGAATGAAATTCTACTTGGACTATGCTATAGCATAGTTCTTTTAGTCATGCGGTCGCATGGTGTAATGCAAGGTCTTCCGAAGCTGAACTTGTTGAACTATGCTATAACATGAAAATGTACTATGCAATAGCATATTGTATTTTCGTAGGAAAAATTCATTCCTTATATGATTTCAACTCTTATGGAAACAAATTTTGGAACATCTTTTAAAGATCGAGGACCGTCCAGAAGTGTTCACACTCATTACAACACATTCTAAGAGATTTTGGAGCATAGAAGGAGGCAAGAAAAACGAAGATTGATTCCAAAACTCGAATATTCAATTCAAGCTTTATTTTGGTGATGTCGATTGTTCAATATTTCTTTTGTTTTCTTCCTTATAACATGTTATGCTAGTTTTCTTTGTACTAGAATAATGATTAACCGTGTAATATGAATTTTTAATCTTTAGTTTTTGAAAACACATTTTTGGATATTGAATTATATATATGATTTTCTTTTCTCCAATTATTGTGCATGGTAGTTGTGTGAATGTGATGGCTTATTTTATGCATTCGAAAGAAGAAAAATATGTTCGACATAGTGTAAATCGTCATGGGTCCGATAGAAGATAAAAATATACCCTATGTTCTATGTAAATCTTTAAGTGTTCATAAAAATTCTTGCACTCTTGTATGTTTGCATCCGTTATAAAAATATAGTCGGGTCATGTATGAGAGTATATTTAATATTAGTCGAGAGAGATTGCTAAATAAAATAGGAACATTGATTTGTCAAAATTCAACCGTTTTGTCAAAGTGTAGAATTAAGGTTAAAAAGAATTATTGTATAGAAATTCGGGATCCTAGTGCGTTTGTTATTGATTAAACACATCAATTTGCATTTAACATAATTTGCATTTAGTTTAGTTAATTTACTCATAATTGCATAAGTAAATTATTTTAGTAAGAATTTGGTCACAAACAAACACACCATATTATTCGTGTTTTGGTTAAGATTCTGATAATTAAAATTGAACAAAATCAATCTCTGTGGGACGATATTTGGACTCAAAATTCACTTTATTACTTATTAACGAACCGTACACTTACAGTGGTTTTAATTCGAAATACATTTATGTGAACAAGTTTTTGATATCGCTACAGGGGATTGAATTTTAGTTTGATTTTATTTACCTCGACCTATAGTTATTTAGTTCCTTCTATTTTAGTTTATTGGAGTGCTACTTGTTTTTCTTTCAAGTCTTGTATAACAAGGTCGCTTAACGGTGAATTGATTCCAGTTGATCCAAAAATCGATTGCACCTTTCATCACAAACAAGGGGAAGCAAGAGTAGCACAGCAAAAGACCAAAACTAGAAGTACACATGACTAATGAGCAAAACATTCCGATAGTTTAAGTCAACGAAGAAGAAGTCGTTGATGAGGAAGATATATTTGTTGGAGATTTCATGACCCTACAGATCATTCCGAGTCAATCCAACATTATCTACCTTCCATTTGGATAGCCTAATTTCCAGCTGAAAACCACTTTATACATCTATTCTAGAATGGACATCAATTATATGGTAGAACTGAAGAGAATCTAACATCTCTCGATTCTTGGAGATATGCCAATATATTCGATAGCAAAGTATTTAAGATGATGCTACTAGACTGAGGCTATTCCTACACACTTTGCATGATAAAGCACTTGAGTGGTTGGATTCCCAACCCATTGCCAGTATCAACACGTGGAATGTTCTAACCCAAAATTTTTGCACAAAATTTTTCCCACCTGCCAAGATATCAAAGTTGAAGAATGACATATCTATCTTCCGTGAAGGTGAATCAGAATATTTTAATGAAATTTCGAACATATTCAAGAACATGTTTCGAAAGTGTCCTCATCACGCAAAGGGCTCCAGGTTCAATATTTCTATACAAGATTGCTTCTATCTTTTAAAAGCATGCTGAATTTTCATCTAGCGACTCTTTATCTACCAAGACAATTGACGAACCTTTGAAATTATTTGAGACGATGGCTACCACTTCAATCATGTGGGCTTCTGAGTGAGTTGTTCAAAAGAAAGCGTCGGGGGTATATGAGGTGGATGCCTATTCAACTTTTTTTGCGAAAATAGATTCATTATTTCATAAGGTAAAGAGCATATCACAGACAGCCAATACAACACAATCCAAGAAGTTAAGATGTGAAGAGTGTGTGAGTAGATCATAATATTGCAGATTGTCCTATTCTGGTACAATGAATGGAACAAGTGGATTTTGTGCAATGGGGACAATGTCAACAAAATAATCTACATTCAGATACTTACAATTCAAGTTGATGAAACACCTAAACTTCTTTTGGGGTGGTCAGAATCAGAATAGGCCACATGGTCAATTTCAGCTACATGAGAAAAAGTTTCAATTACAAGAGATGTTCGAGAAATTTATGAAAAAAATAAATCAATACATGGAAACTAATAATCAGGTCATGAGAAAGACTGAAACAACTTTTCAAGATCAGAGTGCTGCTATTAGAAATCTAGAGACTCAAGTCATATGACACTTTCTACGATTGGCAGAGCAATATGTTCATTATCTAGCAATATAGAAATCAACCCCAAGGAACACGTCAAAGCAATAACAACTAGAAGCGATGTATAATTGTTGGAAATACATGACAAGAGGTCGGTTGTGAGTAAGGAAACATTACCTTCTTCAGGTGAGGAGTATGTGGAACAGACTGAATAGACAACAAAAACATCTACTAAGGAGAATTCAGATATATCACGGGTTAAGGTAACTGTACCTATCAATCCTTACGAGCATCATGATAAGTGTAGTTTCTACACTTATTAAATGTCCTAAATGATGATATTTTACTATTTTTTAGATAAAATACTACCTAAATTGTGTTATATTTCATTTTGTAGGTATCTCAATGTTTAATGAAGAATTTGAGAAAAGAATGCAAAAATAGCAGAAAATGGCTCAATTGTATCAAATACAAAGTTTGGGGACTAAAATGAAAATACTCAAAAGTTACATCGAACCTCGTGATGAAGATTTGAGAGTGTTAGACATCAATTGGATGAAGAAAGAAGCTAAAGAGATGAAATATATTCCAAATATTATCACATATAAACTTTCAGCTGAAAAAGTTATGTTTCGATTTTTCATGCTCACAGTGAGACCCAATTTTGGCATAGAAAACTTTTGAATTGAAAATATTATTTATATTTCTACAAGATTTATATCCCTCTGAGTTAGCTTTCCAATTTATTTTGAATCATCTCAGTCGGATATCTGTTTTGAATCATCTCAGTCGGATATCGGTAGAGAATGTTATGACAAAAATATTAAGAGCTATTCAACTACAGGAAATTAGGTGAGGTACGCGCCCCACACCAAAAATGCCTCGCCTGAGGCTGCCCAAACCCCCAAGGTGCACACTCTAGTTTGCACTAAGCACGCACCTCAAGGCTAAACGGGAAAAAAATCCCACTTTCCTCCTTTGTTTTGGTAACAATTCAATACAATATTTTTGGCATCCTTTAAATACCAAATTCGACTAGAACGTGGAGAGACCTCCTATTGAACATAAATTTCATCATATTCTACATATTTTGGAGGCGAAAAACAAGTCTATACTTCAATTCAAGGCGAATCATACAAGGATTTTGAAGATTCAAAGCCCAATTTGAAGATTTGAGTCAAGAATGTGGATTTGTCTTACTTCTTCCATCTTATTTATTTTTGGGTGATTTTTTCAATTATTCTTGTGTAATTTAATTATAAGAATGTTAGGTTAAGTTTTTCATTGTATTGGATATATGATGCACCATAATATTTGTTTATTTTAATTCATGACAATTAGTTTAGTATTTCTTTATTTTTCTTGATTGATTTTGTTATTGAATGAATGATGAACCATATTGTTTGTTTATATTAATTCAAGACAATCAGTTTAGTATTTCTTGATTTTTCTTGATTGGTTTTGCATTCTCATTGAACTATTTGATTGCTTGATCACCAATTAGATAGTAAGTTGCTTGTTGTAGTGCAGAAACACTCACAATAAGTTTAAAACGCGGCAAAATCAACACATGGATAATAGGTATTATGAATAATATCTATTGCACGTACAATCATGTGTGATAAATTATGTGAATCAATGCATATTTTTCATATGAATTCAGACTAGAAATATGATCGGGTTGTATTAAACATAGGTTTAATATATCTTGGAAAAGAATATTGAATAACAGTAGATTATCGATTGTCTTGAATGCATGAATTTATTAGATTACAAATTAAGAATTGAATTAAATGGCAATAGAGGAATTCACAATTTCAATACAAACATTTACATATTAGATAAACGCTTTATTTGTTTTGTTAGTTTAGGATTAGTATAGAAAACGTATAAACCATCTCTTTTGATATTAACACACTTCGAATTTAATAGTAGCTATTGAACTTCAAATTAGACATTATTCCTCGTGGGAACGATACTTTTAACTCAAAAATTATATTACTTGTACAACGATCTTGTACGCTTGCGGGTTTCACGCGAACACATCCTATTCCATTTCCCCAAAGGTTGAAAAAACACAAATTGGATCAACAGTATACAAAATTTCTCTAGGTCTTCAAGAAACTCCACATCAACATTTCGTTTATCGATGCACTCATTCAAATGCCTAGGTATGCCAAGTTCTTGAAGGACATCCTATCCAATATAGCTTGAGCAATCAATCACATTGCCTCTTACAGCCGTTTTGCTCTCGATCGTGTCATCGGACCTCATTCGATAATCAATGGATCCTTCCTCGGGCTTGAATTTAACGCACTCGACTTCATGCTCACATCATCTCCTCCCTTTTCAAAAGGATTCATCCTCGAATCTGTACCTGTATCAAAGAGAGAGATAGAGAGAATGAGAGTGAGAGAGAGAGAGATCAGATACATTAAAAGTAGTCGAAACATTATACTTACTAGGAAGATCCAGTTTGTATGCATTGTCATTGATTTTCTCGAAAACTCGAAATGGTCTATCTCCTTGTGGCTGCAACTTTAATTTTATTTGTATGAAAAGCGCTTATTTGTCTACTGTACCCAAACCCAATCACCGTGTTCAAATGAAACGCTTTTCCTACCCTTGTTAGCTCGTGACGCATAATGCTTATTTTTTTTCAATTTGCAATCTCACCTTCTCATGGAGTGACTTCACCATCTCGACCTTCTTTTTCCCATCTAAACTTTCACATTGATTCACAGATAAATGAATTAAATCCAATGGTGTTAGTAGGTTAAAACTATAATCAACTTCAAATGGTGAACATGAAGTAGTAGAATGTATAGTCCTATTGTATGCAAACTCAACTAAAGGTAAGTATTCTTCCCAACTTTTCAAATTTTTATTAATCGTAGTACGCAACAGTTGAATCATAGTCCTATTGATTACTTCGATTTGCCCATCGGTTTGTGGGTGACATATAGTAGAAAACAACAATTTTGTACCTAACTTACGCCATAAAACCCGCCAAAATTGACTAAGAAATTTAATATCTCTTTCCGACACTATACTCTTAGGGATCTGTGTAAACGCACTATTTCCTTCAAGAACAAATAAGTTATGTTAGTGGTATCGTCGATTTTATGACATGAAATGAATGCGCCATCTTAGAAAACCTATTGACCACTACAAATATTGAATCCTAACCCCTTTTAGTCATAGGTAAACCTAAAACAAAACCTATGCAGATATCAACCCAAGGTTCGCTAGGAACAGGTAAAGGAGTATACAATACATAGGGGTAAAACCTTAGACTTAGCATGTTTACAAGTTATGCATCAATCATAAGTTCGTTCTACATCAATCTTCATTTTTGGCCAATAAAAATATTTCCTTAACATCTTTAAAGTCTTTGCAACCCCAAAGTGACCCATTAGTCCACCATTATGTACTTCTATAACCGCCAATTCACGTATGAAACAATTATGAACACATAGTTTATTTTCCCAAAATAAATAACCTTCATGCTTAAAGAATTTGTCTACCGCACCCTTATTACGTATTCATATATGTTGGAAATATTTAAATCATTCACATAAATATTTTTAATATACTCAAAACCAAGCAACTTCGCACTTAAAGAAGTAAGAAGCACATATCTTCGAGACAATGCATCTGCCATCACATTTTTCTTACTTTGTTTGTACCGGATGACATAGGGAAATATTTTAATAAATTTCATCCATCTAGCATGCCTTTTGTACAGCTTACTTTGACATTGCAAATGCTTCAATGACTCATGATCAGTGTGAATCACGAACTCCTTCAACCATGGGTAATGCTGCCATGTCTCCAAAACTCGAACAAGTAAATAAAGCTTCTTGTCCTATGTACGATAGTTGAGCATTGTTATACTTAGCTTTTCACCAAAATAAGCTATCAGCCTCCTATCCTGCATTAAAATCATACCAATACCTATACCTGATGCTTTACACTCAATCTCGAAAGTTTTGTCAAAATTGGGTAGTGCTAAAACTGGTGTTTCACACAATCTATCCTTAATAGTGTTAAATGCATGCTCTTGTTCATCGCCTCATTTAAAACCTACACTCTTTTTAACAACTTCAGTGAGTGGTGTGGCAAGTGTGTTAAAATTTCTTACAAATCGCCTATAAAAACTAGCCAAACCATGAAAATTTATTGCCTCGATTACACTTTTAGGTGTTGGCCATTATTTAATAGCTTTTATGTTCTGTTCATCTACCTCAATTCACTTAGCACCAACCACATATCTAAGAAACACAACATTGTTCATGCAAAATGTGCACTTTTTAAAGTTAGCAAAAAGTTGTTCTTTCTTTAAAACTACTAGCACACACCGCAAATGTTCAATATGTTCTTCAAGGTCATTACTGTAGATTAAAATGTTATCAAAGTAAACCATAACAAACTTGCCTATAAATGCACGCAAAACATGGTTTATTAAACGCATAAAAGTGCTCGATGCATTAGTGAATCCAAACGGCGTGACCAACCATTCATACAAGTCATATTTAGTTTTAAATGCGATTTTCCATTCTTCACACTCCCTCATTCGAATTTGATGGTAACCACTCTTAAGATCAATTTTGCTAAATATGCATGTACCAAATAATTCGTCCAACATATCATCTAACCTAGGAATATGATGAAGATACGTTGCCGTTATATTATTGACGGCCCTGCAATCCACGCTCATTCTCCAGATTTCATCCTTCTTTGGCACAAGTAGGATTGGCATGACACATTGACTTATGCTCTACCTCACATATCCTTTTCTCATCAACTCATCCAATTACCTTTAAAGTTCCTTTATCTCCTCGGGATTACTTAGGTAAGCTTGTAGGTTTGCAATAACTGCATCGGGTATGAAGTCAATTTGATGTTCAATATCTCGAATGTGTGGCAATCCACTAGGCACGTCCTCCGAGAATATATCTCCAAATTCCTACAATAAAGAAATAGCCAAGCCAAAGAGGGGTGAGTTAGATTCCTCAAAATTGAGGAGTGACTCCTTGTACTCCAACAAAATCATTTGTTGTCTCTCTACTATTGCTCTTTTCAACTCATTCTCTTTTGCAAAGAAATTTGCTCTCAACCTTTCTCTCATCTCGGAAGACCTATCTTCTTTTCTCTCATGTGACTCTTCTCTCTTTTAGCCACCTTACTATTTTCTCTTTTACTTGCCAACTCATTATTTTCTCTCTTTTTCTCTAACTATTTTTGCCTCTATTCTTCCTCATTCTTCAGTTTGATTTGGTCTTCATACACTTGTGCCAGTGTTAATAGTGCAAGTGTGATAGACTTTCCACCCTTGACAAAGCTGTACCTATTTTTATACCCATTATGTATCACCTTCCTATCCTATTGCCATGGTCTCCCCAACAAGATATGACTCGTCTGCATAGGTACGATGTCACACAATACTTCGTCATGATAACTACCAATTAAAAAATTTATCAACACCCTTCTATTCACCTTAACTTCCCAACATTCATTCAACCACTGTAACCTATATGGCATAGGGTGTTTAAGCATAGTTAGTCCCAAGTTCTCCACCAGATTAGTGCTAGCTACATTTGTACAACTCCCACCGTCAATGATCGTGTTATATACCTTATTATTGATGTGGTATCGTTTATGAAAAATATTTTCTTTTTGCTGCTCCAAGTCATCCGCCTTGATTTGAGTGTTAAAAGCTCGCCTCATGACCAATAGCTCGCCAACAACATATTCCACTCTGCTTCTATCACTAGCCTCATCCAATTCCTGTATGTCTTCATAATCGCTTTCACTTTCACTCACCACCTCTCCACTATCCTGCAAAATTATCGCTCTTTTGTTTGAACATTGAGAAGTGATGTGCCCCGACCCCAAACACCTAAAGTATTTGATGTCTTGACTCTTTGATGGTTGGGATTCCATTTTCTTGCTAGCATTTTCTTCCATTTCCTTCGACAATTCAGTTTTATCCCTAGAAATAGCTACATCTCATTTGTTGTTGTCCCACTTTGGTTTCAATGATGAGATAAAATCCTAAGCACCCGATGAGTACCTTGTTGTCCCCTTCCTCTTCAATTGCCTCTCCACCTTCATAGCCATGTATATCATGTCTTTTAATTCCACATAGTGTTGTAGCTCCACTACATTAGCTATGTCCCGATTCAACCCGTTCAAAAACCTGGCTATGGTGGCCTCCCGATCCTCCTCCACATTCGTCCTAATCATCAACAACTTCATCTCCTTGTGATAGTCCTCCACACTCTTCGATCCTTGGTAAAGGCTTTATAGTTTTTGATAAAGTCCTCACATGTATTGATCGGTCGTTCCCTATTTCTCCTTCTCGTTGTCACCACTTGATCCCACTAAGTGATTGCTTAGTTGGTGAATTTAAGGACCGCTATCTTCACCTTCTTCTCCTTTGAATAGTTGTGGCAGTCAAAGATCAATTCAACCCTTTTCTCCCACTCCAAGTAAGTCTTCGGATCACTCATTCATTTGAATGATGGAATGAACATTTTTATGTTGCCCATATTCTCATCTACCTCATCTCTAACCAAGTTTCTACCCATTCATTCAAGCCAACACCTTTATTTCTCATCCTATCCATTTTTGCCTCGATTTCTATCTCATCATCCACATCACTCCCATAATCATATTCTTCACGTATCTCCATCATAGGCTCTCGCCTACTTGTCTCAGTATATTTGGAACTTCCTTACGCAAGTTGACAAACTCTGTGTCTTGTCTATCCAATCTATCCCACACATTTTTAAATAACAATTCAAACCTACGTATCATCTCATTCGACATGTTGGTTTGGCCTGGTGTTGATGCGTCCCTATCAAACATCCTAAATCTAAAACTTATTTCTGCCTCACAAATGTGTGCTCGTGTATCACTCAATTCGACTTTTTCCCTCTATTGATCTCACTACTATGTCATTTTCCACTTAATACTTTCGCTCAAGTGCTTCAAAGGACAAATTCGACTTCAACTAGAAATTATTCTCGTAGAGTTCAAATCGGGGTTTTGAATGAGATCTTGAAAATTTTGAAGACTCAATAAACAAAAGGAATTGAATTGGATGATTGGAATGGAATTTGAATCCAAAAAAGTGGTTCTTGAATTTTACACAATAGATAACGTAATTAGCTGGCAATTTCAAGATAAATAATAACAAATACTTTTAAAAATTTTTTTTTCTTTTCACAGAATTTTATGAATTTTTTCAATTTTTTTTTCAAATATTTTTTACTCGAAATTCAACTATGACACCGACAAAGAAAACAGAAGTTGATTTAGACACAAAATGAGTACAAAAACAACATTTGAATTTTTGCAAAAATTACGGATCAAAAGACTTAAATAGAAGAACACGAAAAATATAAGAAAAAGGAAATAAGGACTCAAATGAAAAAGGAAAAAGATATGACCTTGATTTTAGAGCCTAAACTCTGATACCAATTGATGTGAACCCACGTAGCGAAGAACTGCGAAGCCTACGATTAGATTGAAATCAAATCCAAGAAAGACAAAGTAATCAAAATTTTTGGATTTCATTCGAAAATAGCGAATCAACATAACCAACAACACGTAAACGATATGTTGACCATTTTAATTGAATATTTGAGAATCTCACCCAATTGATTTGAAATTCAAAGAAGAATCTTGATAAGTTTGAGATTTGTCCAACGAAGAATAAGAATTCGAAAGTAAATTTACCTCTCAATAAATCTCAATAATAATATTTTGTGTTATAATGAAATAATATGTCCTATTTATAGGAAACTCTTGTAAACCCTAGTCTAAACGGAAATAAAATCTAAAAGATTACGAAAGATACCAAAAAATAGAATTCTAACATAATTAAGAAATTCACATCTCGAAAACCACTATGCGGCCGCATAGTATTATTACATGCGGTCGCATAGACCAATTTTGAAATGTCCTGGATTTTCTGCAATAAGCTATGCGATCGCATAGCTTGGTTAACTATGCGGTCGCATGGTTTGCTCGACTAGGCCCTCCTTTCGTTACATGAATCATGTTGATCCATCTGATTTTTTCTCCCGAACCCAACATGAAACTATGCATCGTTGCGGGAGCACCACTGCTGTTTTCGAAGTTGTGCAGTGTCGCCACGGAGTCCTACGCGGTGCCTCGCTGCGAACTGCGTAGCTACACGCAGTGAGGTGGTGCTATTGCTACCCGAATCTTCGCCTCGGTTTCTTTGGGAGTTTTTTATTTGATCTATTGTGGGTGGTTTTTTGGTTGGTGATTTTCTGATTAGATTTACTGTGTGTGGCTTGTTGGTTGTTGTTGTGGTGGTGTGCAGTTTGTTCCCCCCAAATTTTTGTTAGGTGACCTATCATCGTAGGTGGTGCGGTGGTCGGCTTCAGTGGTGGTGGTTGTGGTGGATGGTTTGTGTGTGGGATGGCATGTGTGACACAATCTAGTGGTTGTTTTGCATTGTTTTGATGATGGGTTTATGTTACTATGGTTGTGGTTTTGCATTCCTTTGGTGTGCGGTGGTGTTGTGGCTGCTGTAGTGATGGATTTGCGCAGTTTGATGGTGGTAATGGTGATGGTGGTTGTTGGGGCCTACGATGGTAGTTGTGGTCGTGGCAGTGGTTGTGGGTAGGATGAGATGGGGTGGGATGGGATGGGGTGACCAAAAATTGATTCATTTGTGACAAAATAAATAATATGTGACCTAAAAAATTATGATTGTGACTTACAATTACTTAAGCCGTGACCGATAAATTAATCGTGACCAATTAATTTGATAAGTTGCAATGAGTAAGAGAGTTATGACTAATAAAAGTTTTGATTTTGCAACCGATGAATAATCTATGACCTATAAGATTTTTGATTTATGATCAAGAAATAATTTGTAATCCATAAAATTTTTGATTTGTGACAGAGAAATAAGCAGTAATCAATAATTTGGTAAGTTGTGACCGGAAATTAATTTGTGACTAATTAATTAGATATTTTATGATCATAAAATAAGTCGTGACTTGTCAAATTTGTGATTTGTGACCAATGAATAATATGTAACCTATGAATTTGATAGACCTGTGAGCAATGAATAAATTGTGACCTATAAAATTTTTTATAGTGACGAGAAATAATTGTGATAAATTAATTTATAATTTGTGACCAAATTATATAGAGTTGTGATATCCTATCCATTTTTGCCTCGATTACTATCTCATCATCCACATCACTCCCATAATCATATTCTTCACGTACCTCCATCATAGGCTCTCACCTACTTGTCTCAGTATATTTGGAACTTCCTTACGCAAGTTGACAAACTCTGTGTCTTGTCTATCCAATCTATCCCACACATTTTCGAATAACAATTCAAACCTACGTATCATCTCATTCGACATATTGGTTTGGCTTGGTGTTGATGCGTTCCTATCAAACATCCTAAATCTAAAACTTATTTCTGCTCACAAATGTGCGCTCGTGTATCACTCAATTCGACTTTTTCTCTCTATTGATCTCACTAGTATGTCCTTTTCCACTTAATACTTTCGCTCAAGTGCTTCAAAGGACAAATTCGACTTCAACTAGAAATTATTCTTGTAGAGTTCAAATCGGGGTTTTGAATGAGATCTTGAAAATTTTGAAGACTCAATAAACAAAAGGAATTGAATTGGATGATTGGAATGGAATTTGAATCCAAAAAAGTGATTCTTGAATTTTACACAATAGATAACGTAATTGGCTGGCAATTTCAAGATAAATAATAACAAATACTTTTTAATTTTTTTTTTCTTTTCACAGAATTTTATGAATTTTTTCAATTTCTTTTTTCAAATATTTTTTACTCGAAATTCAACTATGACACCGACAAAGAAAACAGAAGTTGATTTGGACACAAAATGAGTACAAAAACAACATTTGAATTTTTGCAAAAATTACGGATCAAAAGACTTAAATAGAAGAACACGAAAATTACAAGAAAAAGGAAATAAGGACTCAAATGAAAAAGGAAAAAGATATGACCTTAATTTTGGAGCCTAAACTCTGATACCAACTGATGTGAACCCACGTGGCGAAGAACTGCGAAACCCACGATTAGATTGAAATCAAATCCAAGAAACAAAGTAATCAAAAATTTTGGATATCATTCGAAAATAGCGAATCAACATAACCAACAACACGTAAACGATATGTTGACCATTTTAATTGAATATTTGAGAATCTCACCCGATTGATTTGAAATTCAAAGAAGAATCTTAATAAGTTTGAGATTTGTCCAACGAAGAACAAGAATTCGAAAGTAAATTTATCTCTCAATAAATCTCAATAATAATATTGTGTGTTATAATAAAATAATAGGTCCTATTTATAGGAAACTCTTGTAAACCCTAGTCTAAACGGAAATAAAATCTAAAAGATTACGAAAGATACCAAAAAATAGAATTTTAACATAATTAAGAAATTCACATCTCAAAAACCACTATGCGGCCGCATAGTATTATTACATGCGGTCGCATAGACCAAATTTGAAATGTCCTGGATTTTCTGCAATAAGCTATGCGATCGCATAGCTTGGCTAACTATGTGGTCGCATGGTTAGCTCGACTAGGCCCTCATTTCGTTACATGAATCATGTTGATCTATCTGATTTTTTCTTCCGAACCCAACATGAAACTATGCATCGTTGCGGGAGCACCACTGCTGTTTTCGAAGTTGTGCAGTGTCGCCACGGAGTCCTACGCGGTGCCTCGCTGCGAACTTCGTAGCTACACGCAGTGAAGTGGTGCTATTGCTACCCGAATCTTCGCCTCGGTTTCTTTGGGAGTTTTTTTATTCGATCTATTGTGGGTGGTTTTTTGGTTGGTGATTTTCTGATTAGATTTACTGTGTGTGGCTTGTTGGTTGTTGTTGTGGTGGTGTGCAGTTTGTTCTCCCAAATTTTTGTTAGGTGACCTACCATCGTAGGTGGTGCGGTGGTCGGCTTCAGTGGTGGTGGTTGTGGTGGATGGTTTGTGTGTGGGATGGCATGTGTGACACAATCTGGTGGTTGTTTTGCATTGTTTTGATGATGGGTTTATGTTATTATGGTTGTGGTTTTGCGTTCCTTTGGTGTGCGGTGGTGTTGTGGTTGCTGTAGTGATGGATTTGCGCAGTTTGATGGTGGTAATGGTAATGGTGGTTGTTGGGGCCTACGATGGTAGTTGTGGTCGTGGCAGTGGTTGTGGGTAG